>MU376316.1:0-37688 GCA_022495205.1 Hypoxylon sp. FL1150 | reverse complement strand
CAGGGTAAACCGGGCACAATTGCTATCCCCCCCTTGAACCCCCCTCACTGAGCGGCCCCCCTCCACCCCCCCCCCCCCCCCCCATGGCTCCTACTCGAGTTCGATTGGGGTATTTGGCTTAGTCCCTCGTTGCTGAACTGCATCTACACAGACATGGACATCTTCGCTTCTGGCATCGATATCCATTTCCGTGCTCGAGTTGGACTCATCAACCGACACGATGCTGGAGGAACGTCGCAGCTTTCTTATTCCAAGGTACTCAATCTCTTTTTCGGTCTCTCGACTACCCATGTACTCTACTTCGCTATCCAACTCGGGCTCGCTGTTATATTCTTCCTCGGATTCGGAAAGCTCATTTTCACTGGCAAAGACATAGTCCCTTTGCTCCAGCCACCGGCGGAGATGCTTATAGAGTGTCTTCACGACGAGGGGCGGAAAGGCATTTCCGATCTGCCGTTTCTGCTCGGGTCTTCGAAACTGGTAGTCTACAGGAAATCCCTGTAGCGTTGCGTATTCTCTCAGGGTGAAGCCTCGCTTTCCGCTGTAGTGATAATTACCTTGACCACCGCCACAGGTGATGGTGCGAGCCAGCGGCTGATTTGGGTCCCATGGAACTCTGCAGATTGGGATCAGGTTATCTGGTTCGTGTAGATCATCTATGACACCTTTAGGAATCTTGTGCAGCATATCCCCTACCGTTCGATAAGGCTTGGTGCCATCCCCTGCTACAGGGTCGCGAGAGTGCGTCGCGAGAGGATACGGCGGGAGTTCTTCTCCCGGACAAGCACCAATCATGACCAGTCGCTGCCGCTGCGACGGTGCGCCCCAGCTTAGCAGGTTCACTACTTTCCATCTCACGGAATAATTGTGTTGGGTGAAGCCGTAGACCAGGGCGTTGAAGTAGTATTCAAATCTCGGGTGAAGGATGCCGAAGGTCTGTTCCAGGGTGAAGATGCGCGGACGGAGGCTCTTGATCAACTCGTGGCACGAGAAAAGGATTGCAATATTTGCATCATCGTTGACGCCGACGGTCGTATGAGCGGGAGACCAGAACTGGCATGGAGGCGAGAGGTGGAGACAGTCGACATGATGCCGAGAAACTCCCAAATCCATGATAAAGTCGTACATGTCTTGTTGTCGTAAGTCTGCTTCCGGAAAGTGTGTACTGTATGTGTGGCAAGCACCGTCGGCATTGTCGCAACTAAGAGTGATGCGAAATCCGGCAAGCCTCGCGCCACACGACGCTCCTCCCGCACCGCAGAACATGTCGGCGAAAGTGTATTGTTGATCAGACTTTCTCGGCATCCACACGTCTTGGGATTCGTCCTCCACGTCTACCGTTAATCTCGTCTCAGGCTCACCCGGGATGAATGCGCCACCGCGCACCTTACCACCTCGCCATACATTCATAATACAGGCGTCAGACGCTCGAAACCTCGCCCTCGGAACTTCGTTGGCTGTAAGGTGAGCAACAACGAATTCGGTGGAAGGCAAACCTAAAACCCGTCTCCGAGCGTCTCCCCAAATGTAGCAGCACTTCCAGCGGCATACGAGAACACCATTCTCCTCGACTTCCCTAACATCCTTGTAGATACCAACCGGAAATCGATGCTCGGGGAAGTTTTTATTTGTTATGTGGCAAGTCCGGACCTTCTGGATCTTGTCGGCTGAAATCTCAATTGCAGCTTGTTCCTCGTCTGGTCGGATGTCGTCCTGATCTATGTGGAGGACCAAAGCAACCTCGTTGCGGAGCCGTGGTAGCCGACCTCGTATATTTCTTGTGCGTGTCAATGGTAGCCCTCGAAGGACGATGCCAGAGTCGGTCCGAATGATAAATTGAATATGAAGAAACGTGGCGTCGCTGAGCTCAGGAATCGCATGGATTTCCACCGTTGTACCACGTTTCAACTCCATACCATTATACGTATAACACTCAATCCACCGGCTCGGCAGGGTTATCGGTGGGTTGCGTTGCTGCAGCGGGGCAACCTGGCGAGGTTTTCGTGGAGGTCTCGCGGCGGTCAAGTCAATGACTTCGATTACTTGAGCAATATCAGGCTCCAGGGTCGCCTCATCCTCGCGTTCTGCCTCTTCAACATCATCTCGCTGGTTTTCGGTGAGATCAATTGTGATACGATTGGGACGAGACAGCATCTCATGAAAGCGTCGCTCAAAAGCGGCTTGAGCGATATCACCCGATTGCTCTTCTTCCCACCCGTCCTCGTATGGGTCCTGTTCGGGGGCTTCAGATGGCAGATCGACAGTGGGATCCATCTTGGCTCTGGACCCTAGTACTCGACCCAGTCGAATGCTATAGTAGCTCAAGTCATTACGAATAAGTACTTAATAAACTGAAATTTCTTAAGATCTTGCAGCTAGTATCTTCACTGAAGATGCTATGATAGTAGCATTGGGATACGAGGAAGTAGCGACGCGTATGAGAAAGCGACTTGGATGAGCTGGGGTGGGATTTGCATCGAGGGAGTAGGAGGCTAGCTTACCTGCTGTGCAGAAGTGCGACGGTTAATCGCTTGAAGAGGAAATAAGGTGCTTGACGCACCGGACAGTTGTAAGAAAATTTAATATTTGTAGACGGTGCAGGCCAAAGAAATGCCGACTAGATAGTGGTCGTAATGGCCTCTAGAAGCGGAGGAGACTATGTCGAAGTGGTCGCAATACTAGGGACACTGTTTTTTATATAGAAAAGACGCCTTTTGCCTGGAGAATTCATGAGGCATTGTTGGGAGTGAAATGCACGCCTGGCCAAGGATATCGGAGACCAACGGATAAGATAGGAAAGAATCCAGAACAACGGGAAAGCACGAGGAATAACCTAGAGGGGGCTAGCCGTTATCGTTGCCGTTGTTGCTACCGTTGTTTGCTCTATGATATGAGACAGAAGGCTTGATATCATCTTTCTAAGCAGTTCGACGGAGCAAGTCTTCAGGAACGTACGGGTATATAGTAGAAAATGCACATTTCTTTATTAGCACAAAGAGTATCATCGAGAGGGTCAAGAGAGTATAATAGGCATAGATAAGTAAAGATATATTAAGCATATAATAACATGAAATAATTAGTATTTGCAGAGTTGCTTATAGTTGAAATCGAGAGTGTGAAATGACTCATTTCGTTTCTGCTTAGGGTGAAAGGCTGTGAATTTGGTACAAGGATTTTCAAGTAAAAAGTAAGCCTAGTGCAAATTACAGCGTCACTATAAACGTATGATATGTATGATATTTTAGGTAGTATAAGGTCGAGAATATATCCGAGTAGAAGCGGCAATCCGCCGATAACCGTAGGACTTTTTGTTCTGAAGTGGTGGGGCTATCTGCCCAAGTTAACCGCTTAGTGCTTAATGGCTTACGGAATATGTACCTACCTTATGTACCAACGATCTCTACCGGTGTCGTCTTTTTATCCTCGTTCTTCTGCACGACTTAGATTGATTGTGATGGTTGCCGATTACCATCTATTTGCGGATGAAGCCTGCTAGCACGTTACACGCCAATGGGCCCGATGGCGATGACGGCGAGTCGTCAACCCCCAGCCAGAACCCCTCCAAACGTCGAAGCTCGGGGGAAAAGCCAAAGGATTCTCCCCAGAAGCGGCGACGGCGAGCGTTTTCATGCCTCTCGTGTCAGAAATTGAAATGTCGATGCGAGTTCGGCCCTGGATCACAGGGTTGCCATCGTTGCCAGACATTGAGGTTAGCATAACCATTCTTGGCCGCCAAGTCTGGAGCATGTCCCTCCCAGTGGGTATCAAAAGGCCGGGCTAATATATCTCCATGTACCTAGAATTGAATGTTCTCTCCGCAGAGAACAGGTGATGACTCCATCCAACCCCTCTGCTTCCGAGCAAACTGCTTCAGACGCCGAACAAAGGTACCTATGTAATTCTTGAGCCGGAGGGTGTCATCATCAACCTCCGCCGCGATGAGTGCTACTATGCATATGCTACCCTGCACAGGCAATTTAGTCGACTTACAAATCTGCCAGGCTCCAGCGCTGCGAAGATGAGCTACGAGAGATGAGATCTATCACCAGGGGCCCGGCCGAATCTCAGAAGAACGGGCACGCTATTAGTAACTATGCGCCTACCTCGAATGCAGAACAAGCCAGCCGCGGCCCCGAGTATTCCTCGGTCCCAGCCGACAAGGGGGCTCAGTCTGCCCCGATTGCTGTGCTAAGGTCAATATCGCAGCAGATAACGAGAGGATACAGAAGGCTCCTGGGTCATTTTAACGTTGATCTTGTGCAGCTCCAGCTGCTTGACGAGCAGACCGCAAACGAGCTAATACAACTGTGAGCCTTACTGACATTATCTAGTTGAATTGGCTAGCCGCCTAAAATCCATGTTATCGTTCTAATACGAGATATAGCTTCTTCCGGCATCAAGGCCATAATCTTCTTATCTGTGACATTAAAGACCTGACAACGAATGGCAAAACTCGCAAGGTATCGGCTTTTCTCCACAGCGTCTGTTGTTTGATTAGCATTGTCTATCGTGATGATATCCGCGGCACGCCATTGCATAGGCAGATTTATGAACAAGTTCGTGTCACTCTAGGACAAGCACTTCTGTCGAGCCCACTAAATCTAGAGGAGATTAATGCTGTGTTGATCATGAGCAATAATGCAAGTAGCCCGAGCAGTGTAAGAAACCCTGTCCTCTCATCAAAGGTTGCCATTCCTAACCAAATAGAACGGGGTTGAATACGTCGATAGCTAGCTGCTGACTAGCTATTGTGCCAAGCAATCAATGCTAAGCATCAATTTCTCTAATATCATTAAGAATATCAAGAAAGGTAGCTTAACAAATGAAGACCACAAGGCCATTCACCTGTGGTCGAGAATTTGCCTCCACCATCTTCATTGGGCCGCGACAACTGGTAAGCCATCGATAATACCACCCGCCTATATAGACCAATGCAATGTACTGCTCAGCTTCTATGAAGCGACTATGCAAGACGGGATGCTTGTCGCCGAGATAATGCTGTATTCGGCACTTCATCAGAAGCTTGCTCGCCTGTCTTATCTTGGAGATGGCAGAGAATGCGCGGAGTTCTTGTCATGGAAAGAGAAATGGAATCATTTGATCGGTGAGTTTTTTTTTTTTTTTTTTTTTTTTTTTATTATTCTTTTTACAGTTTCTTCCAAGAAAGAACCGGCTAGCACGTCTGCTGACAGCACAGGACTACCGACATCATCAATGTTGCGGATTGGATACCATGCTGCTTGTCTCATTCTTGCAGTCCGATCTCTGGAAGAAGCCGGCCATGCCCTGCGCTCAAGGACATTCTTGTCGGAGGCAAATGACGACAACGCAAGTGACGACGAAGGTCATATTTCGCCACGGTCGAGGCCATCCAAGAGTGACGACGGCAATGTCTTACGCGCGAACGTATGCAATTATGCTATGCTAGTCTTACAGACCTTTCTAGAAATGCCGCCATTTCTTATGGATGCGATACCAACATGTCTTTGCCTATGCATCGGATATTGCGCGCTGGTTCTGGCCCATTACCACGAGACGCAGTCGCAAGTATCTGATCAAGTTAGCCTCGACTTGATCACACGCATCGACAAATGGATTAGCACGTCCCCCGGAAAATCTTGGTCGTTCAAGTATAGCGCTCTCGCTAAACATATAATAGAGTCGCGTATCAACAGTGGCTCAAGAAATCGGCAGAATCAAGAGGACACTCACCCTACGCTCGATGACCATGTTCCCTTTGAACCCAGCACACCCAGTACAGAGACGGCGGGGTATCATAGATGCGAGGTATGTCCGGCGATGGAACAATTCGGGTCTGAGGCAACTTTTCCATCCTTCGGCCTATCCGAAAACTCATTATTTCCTAGCATGGAGGACTTCTTTGGCGGCGGTTTCTTGGGTTTTATGGGGTAAGACCTATGCTGCTTGTCGGGAGAAACCCTTGCTCCTCAATACATGCAGATCTGCTCATCTGTGCCGAGCATTCCTCGTGTAGCCTAGTTGGTGATCCAGTCTTGTGACGTGAAGAGAAGAAAAGCACATTTCAGAAGTGATTTCAACCGCAATTGTGTAAATTACAGTAGCGTCGTTCAGCAGCCAGCTTTAAAGTGCGAAGTATCGGGTTCGTACTTGAACATATGAACAATTTCGCCATTAAACGCTGCCAGAACGCTCCCGTGAATGGCCTAGGCAACTCGGCTATGGTACTTACTGTAAGGAGTTTCTTAGTCATGTATCGCTGCTAGTGATATCCTGGCGGTTATTTGGATGCACAATTCGTGCGACAACGCTTGGACAACAAACCTCAACCCCCTCCCAGTATCCGTATCTCTCTACTCCAGCAATGGTTGAGCCAATACTATGCATATCCATGGGTAAGTACGACAGCCCGTCCATATACTCTTCCAATCTCAATACATCGGCTGGGACGTCAGTAGACTGGCCTAGATTGTGTTCGGGTCGGTAGGCTGGTCAACATCTAGTTGCGACAAATAAAGATCGACTCTTTCGTTCAGGCTCATAGGTGGCCTCACATCGAGAGGGTGTCTTGCTCTTGTCATATTATCCGACGCCGAGACTTCTGCAAGGTGGCGAAGGCTATCATCCAGGTCTCCGTTTGATGTGCGCCGATGATATTGTATCAATGCTGACTCAAATCTAGGTAGCCCTAGCGCGTGCTGACCGTGGTTTTCATAGCCAAGGGATATCCATTCACGGGGGTATAGAAGCCCTAGCGCTTTCCAATCGTACAGAGCTCGTCGTTCGAGGTACCAGAGGAGGGTGAAGATATCTTTGAATAAGACCTGCACGGCAGTGCCTTTACCAAGCTCTTGCTTGAGTTTCTAGCCCGCCATAGCCACCTCCCTCCGTTGTACAATCTTGTAGGTCCATGGTCCTAGTTTCCCTCCCGAGTATATCGCGGACCGAATGGGCATAGGTAATGTCAAGTCGTTGAGAACCCATTCATCATTTGGCCTCCGCTTCGACTTGATTATGGGCACAGCCTCCGCTTCATCCCCGACGTCATAGTACCCCCACAGGAAGGGGGCCTCCGTTAACGACAGCTGAGAGCCCGGTGGCGCGACATCTCCATGCGGCCAATGTCTCGTAATAGGGATATGTAAGACTGTGTTGCAATGCTGCATGGCAAGTGCCTCACATGCCCTGACCGCCTGTTTCGTCAAAAGGCTGAGACCGAAGTGGCTGCCGAATTGTGGCGCATGTGGTAATGCTGTTATCAGAACGGAAGGTAGATGCTCAATGGCTGTTGATGCTAACTGAGCGGCAATGTACGTTGGGGATGCGAAACTCGATCCGGGCGGGTTGCAGCGTGTCGACCTGGAGACTATGTTTTCCATGTTGAATGTTTGTAAATATATACGTACACCTAACTTATGTAGCCTCTGCTTGTAGAGATGTAGCTACTGGAGCGATTGGCAACTTTAACATGTAGAAGCGAGTGATGTGTTACGTATGGTGAATGGGAGAAAGACGAAGTGGAAGGATATAAAGTAGTACCTACATGTAGGTATGTATTCCTACTTACCTGAGGTAGGTATATTATGTAGGTATCGCAGAGGCTCGGACTCATGCCTTCTGACACTTTTGAGTTGGAGCAGTTCTCGATTGTTCCTGCTGACGCTCTTTCCACTATGCCCGCTGCTGCAGGGCGGATTCTCCGACGTAAAGAATAACATCAGAAGAGAGGGATGCGCGTTGGGAGCCTGAGGTACGCATGTGGAAAAATGTATATTCGAATGAAACAATATTCTAATTTGGGAATCGGTATCCTGCGGAAGTGGGTACAATAGAGAGAGAATGTAACAGTGTAAATGAAGCCCCCAAGACAGCATCTAGCATGTGTCAGATAGAGGAGATGGCCATTGAATTTAAAGGCGTCCAGGTACACTCGTAAACGACTTGCCGAATTGCCCATACACCTACCTATCCATAGCAAGCACAGACACCTTAAGTGATGTTCCCTCTACTTGGTATTGTGCCGCCTCTTGTCCCCTGCCCCTCGTTCCCTCGTGCCCCACGCTTGAAGAAGAAAAGGGGGGCCCCCCCAAAAAAAAACCCTCTTAAAGTCAATACCCCACTAAAAGTTCCGTACCATTCCAAGTCCCAGGTCGCAACTCCAAGTCTCAAATCTTTTCCCTCTCAGCCATTCTTATGAAATATTTTCTTCTTTCCCTAACCTACTCATAAGCGATCATTTAGCGCAGAATCTTCAAATCGAAGTCCAGCTCCCTACGAGCTCCCCCCCTTGAGCACACAAACCACCACATACTCGGATTTCCCCACTATCATACATACCAAAATGGTGGAGAAGATCTACGTCACTTACAACGATGTAAGTAGATCTCGCTTGTCTACCTCCAGCTCTCAGCTCCTGGCCCCTGGTTTGCAGCCTCTATCATCGGTTACCCCATGATCTTGTTTCTTTCTCAAGTCGGCACATTTGCAAAGCCTCTGAATACGAAGCAATATCACGATGGTTTCTCTAACCAACATGTCAACATATAGGTGCACAAGCTGTGCCAGGAGGCGGCACCCAAGATCCTGTCATCCTTTCAACCCCAGCTTATGATCGCCATCGGCGGTGGTGGTTATGTGCCTGCGCGAATCCTGCGGTCCTTTCTCAAGCAGCCTGGCAGTCCCAACATCCCTATCCAAGCTATCGGCCTCTCCCTGTACGAACAGCTGCCCATAACAGACCCTGTAAACGCAAGTACCGGTACCGTAGATAAGATCGGAACCAAGGTCACCCGAACGCAATGGCTCGATCTGAGCAGTCTGGGCGAAATCCAGAATTTAGTGGGCAAGCGCATCTTGATCGTGGATGAGGTCGACGATACCCGGACGACGTTAGAGTACGCCGTCAAAGAGCTCGAGAAAGACGTGGAAGCTGCGCGACAGAAGTTGGGGCCTAACGCCGAGAAGACGCAGTTCAGCATTTTCGTTCTGCATGTAAGTAGTAGCGATATGAGGAAGGGAACATCTCCCGCGGCAGGTGCTAACGGCTCCCATAGAACAAGGACAAACAAAAGAAGGGAACATTACCCGTAAATATGATGGAGGAGTCGAGATATTTGGCAGCTAGGACAGTCGGTGACGTATGGATCTGCTACCCGTGGGAGGCCACGGACATCGACGCGCATGATAATCTTGCCAAGCAGGCCGCCAGCAAAAACGGTACTGCCTAAGGTCGACGCATGACGAGGTGTTAGGGCGTGGTTAGAGTATTTCCCTTGTTAGTGGGTAGGATAAACAAGGTGTGTTGATAGATTTAGGGACATCTCGATACGCGTCGAGCATATAAGTGCCCAAACCAGGCTCCAAATGAAGTAAAAGGAAAAACACAAATCTTGAGATACATGCCGTCAATGCTACCTGCTGATTGTCGATTCGTCTTCTATTGCTCGAAACAGGGGTAAATATATGTACTCCCCTCTCTCTAAGCGCCGAAAGTTCCCTCTTTATTATGTTTTTCCTTGAGTCTTTTTTCCTGCTTCATGAATTCCCTGATGCCAACAGGTATGTTTTTGTAGAAATCGTCGTCCCAAAAGTCCTTAGCAATCTTGGGCTGATGGGCTACTTTCAAGTCTGCTTGCCAGTTGCCCTCGCTCCCACCGCCGTCGTCTTCCATGCCTGTGGCATTGATAGCGTCATGCAATCCTTCCTCTATACCCTCCCTGCTTGCGACTGGAATATCGGGCGATGGTAGTTTTTCTTCCGGCCGCTGGGCCTGTAACGCCTTCTTGGCCCTCAGGGATGCGGTGGCGAACTCCTCCATCTCATCGCGATAGCGATCCCATACGCAATTCACACACCCGCTCATGCAGCAGTTGTCGGGCTCTTCTGGCCGCGGGGGGACTAAGACGCCGGCAATTAGCGTACTGCGGTTCCGGATTGCTTCGAGCCGCTCTGCTCGTTCGGCAGGGCCGGCGAGTCGCGAGCCAAAAATAATACGTGCCTTTTCCTGCGCTGAGGCCGGCTCGGCAGAAGTTTCCGGACCGGATGAAGGCGACGTGGATGACGGAGTACCCCCAACGCCGCTATCCTTGGGCTTCTTAGCGGGTGCCTTTTTCACGGTGGATCGAGGCGATTTGGACGAAGATGTAGGTGGCTCTTCAGGCTTAACTTCAGGGATAGGTTGAGGCCTGTTGAGAACGGCTTCGTAGTAGGGACCCAAAGGCACAGCTTGTTCGGCAGCTTCGCCGGGTGTGCCGCCTGGGAGTCTTGTGCCACTTGAGGAGAAGACACGATGGGCCTGAGACTGTCGCGCAAGCGAGCAAAGCCTAGAGGTCCTGAGTAGCGAGCTTGTGTTGAGCGGCATGATGAGGAGTAATCTAGAAGGGCTAACGAAGGTGGAGGTTAGAGGTGTGAGGTTGGATAACAAGTCCCGGCTTGTTCTCGGGACTTTCACGTCATCGGCATGTCCGAAAATTGGAGAAGCAGAAGGTCATATATCGGTACGACAGCTGATCTAACCCAATTAGGCGGCCTTGAACAATTTACGGGCGTCTTGTACTATGTATCGAAGACCGAGCTGATAAGATAAGAAACAAAGTCCACTAGTATTTCGGTCGCGTCAACCCCAACCTTTGTGACTTTGACGCGTCTTGTAGGCATTTCGGCAGCATAGGATACTGACTACTCTACTTTAGATGTTCAGGAGCCCTAAATAATTCAATTGAGTCTCAAGAATCTGATGCTTGGCTACCGGGGTCATTAAACCATGCATGCATGACGCGCTTTACAGCATCAGAATAATAACCGCCAACGCATGTACGATTCAAATTCGCGTCAAGATCTCAAGTCACCTACCTAATTACCTAAGCTTACAAAGTTGACGACGCATGGGTTAGAGCAACATGATACGATTGGAGGAACTGGCCCAAATTACTAATGGAATCGGCCCCAAAACGGCGCAAGACGTCGCCCACTTCGAGTGTATCAGTAGGGGGATCCAGTGCGCCTCCAACCTCGGATGGGCCAGCTAGACGATCTACGCGAAGACAGGCGCCCCCATTTGCGTCGCCGACCAAAGCTAGCCTTGCGCGATCCAACCCAGACATTCTACAGCGAAGGGATGCTTCCATACCTAGAGGTCCCACAGACACTCCTGCTGCTTCGGAACCTGATGTAGCCGATGGAAGTGACGCGTTTCTCCAAGGGTCGATCGCAGAGCAAACAGAAGACGGTGTAGAGACAACAAGTCGCGATACACAATTGGAGCAATATTTGTCGGCAGATCAACTGAGGAGTCCAACTCGACACGCTCGGGGAGCTATGGCCTCCAAGCCCCGAAGAACTCCAAATAAACCATCTCCACGTCCATTGCCCCCCCCTTCGGCAGAAGAGGAGGAGCTAATTAATCCGTTCAGAGGTCGGGCATTGCGTCGCTCCCCGCCTCCAGGCGATCCCCTTCAACAACAAGAATCAGAGCTACCGCCAACGCCGACACAGAAGGGGATATCTGACCCTTCCTCAGTCCAAACCTCTCCTATGGGGATTCACAATACACCGACCAAGCGCCCGAGGAGAAGCAGGGCTCTGGCTGAAAGAATCAAGAGTTCTCCGTTGAAACAGCTACCTCTCCGCGCACCAGACCAAATCAGGGAATCTACGCGCGAAGGCTCTTCATCTCAGACTGCGAGACAGAGACTTAGAGCTCGGCCGCAAAGCCGTAAGAGAAAGAGAAAAGTCCATCCAACTCGTGACGTCGAAGAGATTGACCCTTTGGCTGAAAGGAAAGCAGTACGCGATGCGCTACTGGCCGAAATTAGTGCCTTGAAAGCAGACGTTAAGCTTGCCACCCGCGAGAATAACTACACATTTCAATTTCAGCGAGGGAAGAACCACGATTCTACACAAAGAAGATCCCATAGCGAAATCGATGTCCTCGAACTACTTCGTCGGCACGCTCTTCTGCCTGAGAATGAGGCTGCTCCTGATCCGATGCAAGATTGGATGGAGGCAGCGCTAAATCCTATTTCTTTCCTCCCCTTTAGCAAACCGATCGGGTCGCCTTCCTCCATACTTCCTCCCCTACAAGAAAATTCAGACGAGAGAGCTGAGCCGCCACTAATTTCGCACCATCCGGTGCCTATGACCAAGAGCGATGAACTACCTTTTCTCCAAGCCTTTACTCCCTTGACCTTTACATCGACAGTTTCGACCCTACCTCGGAGCGATTCGGCGGACACCGGGCCACTTATGCAAAAGCACGTCATCTCGGCCTCGTCAACACCACCGGGTCTATTCACTTCCAAGATCGAAATGACAGTTAATACTAGAAATTTGGCTGTTGCCGAGCTGAGCGTGCCACACCTCGAACCGTCCGCCGTCAGCGAGTTGGGACCATTCATCGAGAGGGTTTTGCGAGATGGCAGAATCAGCACCCTGAGGCGAAACATCAGCGTCACGACATGGGCGATGAGTGAATGGCTCCGTATTGCAACAAGGAGAGCACGGTTCTGGTACAACATCGAAAGAAATCTACTTAGTAAAGAAGGGTTAGCCAAATGTTGTAGGCAAAGGAGGAGCTTTATGAAAAGGAAGCGTGTAGGTCGCCCAACCTCAATGGAGGAAGACAGTGACGACGGTGATTATGGGCCGGGGGTACAAGCCGAAAAGGCGCCATTCACAAAGGTCGAGATACTTCCTCTTATGGGAAGATCCTTTCTGGATCTGGATCTGTCTGGCATGGATAGTTTAAGGGAGGCGCCTAGCGTTCGCATACAGTGGCGCATCAAGTTCGATTGGACAGGAGAGGCGCGAAGCAGATTGGACCTGCTAATTGGAGTTCCGGCAAAGTGTAAGTCAGATATTATTTGCGGAGAAAACAATCTAACAATGACGGCAGGGCATGGACACGATGTTAGAGGCAGCTTAACGAACATGCCGGACATGTTTGACAAGCTGATTCAAGAGGATAGAGATCCGATGAAAGCTCTGGAGACGATTATCGCATTACTGGTCGGGGAGGATTAATGAAAATTGCGTTTGGCGAGCAGCTGGGGACACATCAACCCAGGCACGTTATGTGTGCGCGAATGTGTTACGACGCTATGGAATTGATATTCAATTAGGGTCAAGATATAGTTCGAATTGCTCGGGCCAGGCTCACTGTCGTCTTTCGAGGCTGTGAGGCATGTGGAGGCCAACGGAAGCGGGATCCCAGTTAAGCCATTTGAAATATCAACCGTGTGATCTCGAGCGTAAGGAAGATGATGCTGGGTATATACGATGAATCAAGCTATCGGGAGCAAGTCCCCGAGGCCAAAATCCAACATGCAAACCCATGTTATTGAGTTTGATATATCAAATGTAGATAGGCATCGACACGCAGGAAAGTAACCGAACGGCGAAGTGACCGCGGGCCCAACACAAACCATGCTCTTTACTATGTAGGTATTATCGGCTCTTTCACAGCTCTCAAGTCTGAGCCGTCGGCCTGCCATACTCCGTGATTCCCCATCGTTGCATAGGTTCTCCTGATCCTTCCATGCGATCCGTCTCATTTGTTTCGATATCAATCAATCCACTTCAACACCAAGACCTCGGAGGTCAGCCTTAGCCAGGTCAATCTCAACCATCAGCTCTTTGTGGGCTTCGGGAACATCGTGGAAGGTCATCACATTCCAGCCGAGGCGGAAAAGCAGGTACGCGCCGAAGGAGACGAGAGCCCAGAAGGGGAGCTAGATCCAAATAGCATTAGTGAAATGTTATTTGACGTAAATCATGCACTGGTTACTACTTCTAGGGAACGGATTAGTGTAGAGCAACCAGATTCGACATACGACAGGAACAATTTCAGTCTGGACCAGCGTCGGGAGAGGAACGAGCTTGAGGTAAAGGGCGAGGTAGAGCTAGAATAGAATGTTAGCTTAACCTATAACAAGGGGAAATCGGCGGTACGTTTAGCGGGTGTGGAAGGTGTGAAAAAGTGAGAGTAATGTCAAACATACCGAGGTGACCAACAGGCCGATGGAGATGGTCTGCTGGGCGCGTGTCATATTTGGCTGTAGTTATAGCAATTCAATACGGTGCGAGATTCAGGTTGTGTCAAGGCCCCCGGTGAGACTATCAAAAGAGTGACTGGAGTGACGAGAGTGATGAGATTGGGCGTAGGTGATTAACTATGTGATCCTTGTGAATGCGATCTGTGTTATAATCGCGACGCGGACACATGTGGGCCTGGGCAAACGGAAAGTTGGCGTTTTTCGCTTATCGGGACATCGCCCTGCTGCGAGGACATATATGCACATAGCGCACATATTATAAAGCTTCCCAACTTTCCACCTTGTTATCTACATTCTATACATCTTACATACATATACGGAATATTAGCATTGAAACACGCGCAAGTTATGGGAGGCAGTCAGTTATACCTCAGACCTTTCTTCAGGTCTGGTAGCTAGGTCTCATGCGCATTGGTAAACTACATGAGTGGTGAAATAACCAACCTGCTGCTTTCTTCGGAATTGAAATAGCTCCAGCGCAAGCTGTACGATGGGTGATACAACCTGTCAGTTATCCTCTGGCAAGTACCAATACGTCATAAAAGCCCGCAGCCAAAATTTCACGATAAGAATTTCCAGAATAATGGGACAGGATCTAGCAGCGAACTACGTCTTCAATGAATACCTAGGTTACATAGGTATAAGACTAAAGATGGCGTGCCTATAGGATTTATTATAAATCACTCCTTATCCTGACAGGGGGTATTTTAAACAATTGTACGACATTTTAATGGTATCAAGAAGAATGCCCAGTGTTAACATCTTCAAGCTTAGCTTCGATTCTCTTCTAAAACATCATTAACGCTATTCTAGACCACGAGTAAGTTTCTTTTCCGCATTAACGATCTCCAGACTCGTTGCTCGATTTCTCGCTAGGCGACATTAGGTACAAGCAAAAAACACACGGATTAGGTTGTAGGCTTTTAAAGCGTTGGAATTACCACCTTCTGTATCTAAGGACCAAGATTAAATGAAACCGCGTGCCTTGAGCTTTCCTGCACCCGACCTATTGTAAGAGCTCGCAACAACCTGAAGACAATTTTTCTTCTAAGCCTCTTCATGTTCTCTTCTAAGGCACAGTCAACGCTGATTCAGGCCTTTAGGTATGTAAGGCATAATTCCCATCTGCAGCCCCCAGGCATGTTGCTTGCCTGTAAAATCAGTGAAAGCGAAGCCGCGCTACTTACAATCGTACAATTGTACCGGATCCAATACGATAGCCCACCCCAGTTTCGCTACGAGAGTTGTCACCATCTATTCGACGTGTCTAATCCTCCTGTATCAATCATATCGAGCAATCCTACCGAAATACATAGTCTCCAGTGCATGAGCTACCTGGATAATAACTAAGTAATATAACTCATCGCCTCTCGAAATGACATTTACTCGCCGTGACAATGACCGAAGTCCCAGTAGAGAAACTAACGGTGCCTCGCTACGGCGAGAGACGTGATCCCCAAGCTTCTATGGCGGATGTGAAAGCGCGGGCGGCAGACGCCCGCACGGAGAACGTATCCTTCAGGATTCGAATGACGCCCGAGTTCCACGAAGGACTTGGTACAATGTATCCGGAACGCCCAGAGGCTGTGGATCTAGTACGAAGGCGGCAGTTTCCTTCACGGGTGGTGGCCGCTGAGAGAAATCGGGATAGAAATCGAAACTTGCGGAGGACAAACGCGGCTTGCTATAGTGTATCGGGTGATTCACGCGGGTCAACCCTCTGGGGGTTAAAGGTAAGAGGCTGTGGACTCGTTCAAATTACTCCTCTCTACTTCCAAATACTCGTCCAGACATACCTCAATTGGGATTGCTGCAATCCGAGCCTCTTCAACTCAGTAGCAGATAATCAGAAGAAGGTCAATATCGTCGCATCGGTCTGTGAAGCCCGAGGCTTCTCCGGCATCCAAATCATAGAATTCATTACTACCGGCTCCGGATGGAACCGCGAGGAGAATAGGCTCTGGAATGTTAGAGAGCTTGTCGAAAAGTTCGACACCACGGTGCTAAAACGGCGAAAGCACCTCGAGCAAGAGTTTCTTGCAACCTAGAGAACTCTATTTCCCTCCCAGAATATCCCGTTAATACTGATGGGAGTCGGCGAGGGACACACTCGATCTAGGAGGGTTTTCCAGACAAAAAATGAAGTCTATAGGAACAAACGGCAACGCAGACGACCAATAGAGACCACGTGAAGTGGATGATATAGATGAAGACAGCCTAAACCGAAGATGTTGAAGATGAGGTGGCAGTGAAGAAGGGCCGAGGCGTTGGGCGTGTAACGATTCCAATTTGCGCGTATGAGTAAAGGACCGGGATCCGGGACTCGGGATGTTTATTCATTTGATGTCTGATGGCGACTAGATTCGCAATGCTCCTCAGGCAACACGATCCCCTGCGTGTATTTGACTAACGTCTAAAATAAAATGACTTTTACGAATTAATAAGTTTCAAATATTTTGGGGCAACGCGTGGATCTGCCTAGGTAAGCTTGCATTCAATCTAGAGCACATTTCAGATTCAGCCCCTGCTCGATATCCAAGACCTGCCATGATGCTAGGTTTTACTACTCTCTAGATATCCCCTTTAGTATCATGTGTGCGTCATGTGAAAGCGAATAAGATGGACGACCTTCGGGCGACATTTACAATCATTATAGTCGTCATTAAGAGGGATGGTCCCAGGACATAGAAGTGTTAACCGGTAAAAAGGATTTGATACAGGTGTACATGAGGGGGTGAACTCTATCCGCCTTACATCTTAATGCAATGCTGCTCAGCTCTCACAGAAAACCAGCGGCCAACAAAAAGATAAAGCCTGCAGCCCCCAAACCTGATCTGGACACACCAACCCTTATAGCTGATCCGCTAATTGGTATCTGACTAGGCGACACAGTTGTTGCTGCTGTGGAGGAGGTGCTGTGGACCGAAGTAACCGAGTGTACGCCGTGACTAGTAGACAGCGAGAGGGCATCTGTGGTGACGGCAGCGGGAACTACAACTATAATATTGATAGTGAGACATGTTGGCCTACTACACGTGCGGAGTGAAGTAGGTTAACCATGAGAATTACTTACCCGTCGTAGTAGAGCAGGGTGTCTTAGCAGTTGGATTTGCAGTTGCGGTAGAGTGGTTCAAGCCAGTGTATATAGAGGTCAAACTGGAGCTTGGAAGACTGAAGTCCGAATCTGACTGAGACGGATCGATGCCAGTGGGGAGGGCGCCGGAAGCATCAGTCCTGTTAGACGACACGATGGTGGAAATGGTAGTTTGGAAAGTGCTAGTGACCGTGGTGGTGCCATACAAGGTGGAATCTGTTGTATATGTATCTGTTTGTCCAGCACCGCACTCGGATAGATACTTTGTAACGGTCTCAGTGACGGTTTTGGTGATGGTCACATCTAAGAGATCATCACCGCCAGAATAGGCCTGTGCAGTCGTAAGCGCCAGCAGGCAAACGAGTGAAAGAAGCCAGCGACAGGCCATAGCGAACGAGTGACTAACTACCTAGGTGAGTGTCAATAGCGGAAGCCACAGGTGCTTACTCGGCTCTAAGGACCGGCCTCGCTTTCTTTATACATAACCTGGGTACTCGATCTTGATCTGAAGCAAACCTCTCACGTTGTGCCGTCCTACACAACGGGTTTCCACACGACACATCCCCAGATGAGCGGAGCATTTCAAATTGAAGTTCAGGATATTTGCGGTGTCACTCGCAACGTGTCTTATTGGAGAAAGAGAACACGGACACGGGACGATTGTGATTGCTCCAGGCACCATCAAGGTAGCGTCGCACAAGACGGAAGCGGAGATTACAAAGTGAGATTTTGGCCAATACTGAAACATTCGAATGGGTAGACTCGTGTCAGGAAGCGTTATTTGCTCCTGTCCTAGTCACTAGAGACGATGCGCCGTTACAAGGGAAGGGTGGAATCATCGCCTGATTGCGTGTGCGGTGTAAAGGTGATGGCTCTCACCAAACCAGTAGGCAACAAGTTCGTTCTCGTATGATGTGTTGGCTGATCGCACGGAGCGGACGCTTGCCGCGGGATCTGACATCTCACACATGGGATGGCTGAAACCTACTGTACCTGTCTCGCCGTGCTCAATGTGCTTCGAAATTAGTGGCTACTTACATGTATGTATCTAACCTGCCTATATCTACCTAACCTAAATGGCATGCAACAGGTATGTCGCCAAGATAGCATGCCGTGATAAGGCGCAGGAGGGAAAAGGGGCTGACGCGCATACCCCGCTGGATCTAGTCTGCTAGGGCAGTTCGGCGTGGGTATGTGGTATGTTAGTGGATAGAGCCCACTATTAATCGGCACAGAGCCTCACTAGCTGGGGTCAGAGGTTGGGTATCCAATCAGCATCATTGAAAGACCGTCGCCGTCAATCCTGTATGGACCACACTTCCATATCTTACCTTTCGCCTGCCCGCAAGCTGTTGAACCATTCTTCTCACTGTCTCGGCCCCTGGGATCGGTGACTCCCATCCGCATCTATATTTGGGCACGGAACTGGGATGAGTCGAAGATGATGACGTCCGACGAAATTGAAGGGCTCTTCCACACTCTTCCCGAAGATGACGACGCAAGAGTTCACATACTTGAACAGATCCGCAGCACTGCCGAGGAACTGCAAGAAGCCAATGACCTGGGGCTCGAGGCCTTAGCGGAGAAAATAGGAAATGGAAGTCGAGATGGCAAGCCTCTAGCCTTGTGTGGATTAATAAGTTGGAAAAGTCGACTGACTTCTCTCAGAACAATGGAGGATAGCGCTTGGAAAATCCGGGTTGCTAGACTTCTTCTTAACCCTCATTAAAGGAGACGATCCGGGCGAGGACGTCGCACTTATGGTTCATGCCCTCCGAGTTATAGGCAATACCTGTGCAGACCAAGGTCCGCGCGCTTTATCTCTAGTGTCTCTTCATCCCAACACATGCTGATGAAGCGTAGATGAAAATCGGCAACGTGTCGTCGAGTCGGGCTGTCTGCCCAGGCTCGTCGCAATGCTAGGCCACGACACCTTGGTGCGGTTCGCCGTCCCGGTCCTCTTCAACGTTTGTCTCAATTATGGTAAGGATGAGCAATCGCTCTTAAAAACATGCACATTCTGACGCCTTGTCGATCAGAACCCGCTCAAACAGCAGCGTATAAAGCTGGTTTGACCGTCTACCTAGTCGATATCATCGATAAACCCCGGCTGCGGAAAGAAGTTGCGCCGTACATTAGTGTCGTCTACAAGCTGTTGTGCCTTGTAGTGACTCAAGGTATATAAAACCCTCATCCCGAACCCATACCCTCCATATAACCTGCTTTGAAATAGCTAGAATTAATGATGCAAAGAGTTCGAACCTAACCTAGTACCCTCTGTAACACCATTCTGCCTCCTAACTGAGGCATGTGCCAGCGTGTCCTTGGATTCAGATTCATCGGACGGCGTTGAGATTTTCCTAGGGCTGTCATCTGCGGCATTAACATACTTGTCTATCCAGCAGCTCCGGGGGGGATTTCTTGAAACCCCCGACGCCATCTTACTCTTCTTAGAAGCTCTTCAGACGGCAGCCCAGGACCCTTCGATCCTCCAAGTTGATAATGCTGAGGACCGGGCGCAGCTGAGGCAGCTTCAGTTGGCGTTCGCCGAGACATTGGCGGATTTATCAGCCGACCCTCGATTCGTTGACATATGTCCGCTCGATAGTCGTCCTACCAACTTGCTTCTACAATGGATCTCATCACCTACTTATGAGATGCCCCTCCCAGCCGCAGCATGCTTGGCCCTAGGTAACATCGCCCGCTCCGACGCGCCAAGTATTGCTTTCGTTCAGGAAACATCAGTTCATAAAGCACTAATTGCTACCCTGTCTTCTGACTCATCCGTTGCGGATGCTCAGTTGCTCCACTCGGCCCTTAGCTTCCTAAAGAACCTGTCTATCCCAGCAAGCAATAAGGCTATATTAGGCGACGCAGGGTTACTGGATCCCCATGTATTACCCCGTATCTGGAATCTCGATACACAACCACAGGTCCAGTTTGATGCTGTATCTCTTACACGTCTCCTCCTCATAGACTGCACCAACACTGTGCGACGTGTATGTGCCCCCATGAGCGCAGGCTCGTCGACCTCGCCTCCTGATCGGACGCTGCTACGTCAATTAATGGACGTACATCGAAAGGCGGACCAAGAGCCCACCAAAATGGAGACAGCACGTGCAGTAGCCAACGTGTGCCGCGTGTTACACTCCGACAAGCCCGCTGGTACCTCGCTCCTTCCCGAATCATCGTCATCGTCGCCATCCTTATCCTCAGAGGAAGAAGCTCGGTCGCTGCTCCATAGCTTTTATAGTACACATCGGGCACTTGCAGAAACCTTGGTCTACCTTGGCCTGCAAGCAAAATTCCCCGTCCTGAGATCGGAGCTCTGGTTTGTGCTGGCGCTGATGGTACGGTCCGCCGAGGGGGCCCCTGTGGTGATTCAGGTCATGAATGAGTGGCCTCAGATCGTAAATGTGCTCGTGGAGAATATTACGGGCGAGGGGGCACCGCAAAGTGTAGGCAGCAACAATTCACCGGCCAAGCCAGATGACCTCTCTGTCATAGGCGGCGCCCTGGGTCAATTCGAGCCGCAGCAGGTGGACTTAGCGAAGACAGCGGCTATGGTTAAAGTCAACCGGGAGAATGGTCTCGTATTAATCGCGGAATTATTGAGACGATATCCTGATGAACTTACCCCTTCGGCCAAAAGTACCTTCAGCGGGACACTGATAACTGGCGGCGAACTGGTTCTCGGTAATAGAGACGATAAAACGCATAGAGAAACTCGAACATAGTGACACTATCCTCGGCCAGGGGATGCGTGTTTCGAGTGTTATGAATATTCCAGAGCACTTAAGATATATAACACGAACGGATTACGAAAGTTTTACGGCATTTCATTTTCCAATATGTAAGCAGCTAGCTTCGCTAATTAGCCATCCAATATCAGTTATTCACGTTTCATATCGCGAGTCTTCAAGATGCGCAAAGTATGTTATGTTCATGACCATTTATTCTTCGTTGAGAACCCAGAGAGAAACCGGAAGATGCAATAATACTTGGGCTTTACTCGTGTGACGAGAGAAGGATTATCTTCTTTTCTTCTCTCCTGGCTACACAGAAACCGCAAGCTAAACCATGACCGTCCAACGACACAACGAAAGCAGAACCCTAATAAAGCCGTCCGTACTCCCGCGAAGACCCATTGGGACTCAGACGCCCATCTATTTCTTGTTGGCCTCGGCCTCAGCCTTGTCTCTGGCGCGCTTGTCGCGTATTCCTTGCAGTCTCGCGTCGCTTCGAGCCTTGCGAAGCTTCGCGTAGGCACCACCCTCGATTGCCTTCGGCATCTCGCTCTTCTTGATCTCCAAGATGCCCTCACCAACAGGTATAATGGGAAGAGTAGATCCAATGGTCGAAACGATCTCGGTCTTACTAAGGTCGATATCCTTGCTGTCGCCAGCCTTGGGGTGCTTGGCACCCTTGCGGGGGAAGACGATCAATCGGGCCTTGTAGGCCTTGAGGCGGGCAACATTAGCGGCGAGTGACTCTTCGCTGAGGTTCTGTCGGCGGTGATCGACGGCGATACCGATAGTGGGCGCGACAAGGCGAGGGATACCAGCTTCCTATGTAGGTGTTAGTGAATGCCATATAGATGCTCGGCCACCCCAATAGGGCAAAAGTTGAGGGCGCAATTGTAGATAATTAAACGGTAGACTCTTCCTGTATGTAGAACGTGTAAATTTCTCAGGATGGGACGCACCTTCAGCTCAGTGAGCGTAAAACCACGTCCAGCACGGACTCGGCGGTTGTACTTGATGGTCGGGCATCGGACCACGGGTCTTAGTTTATCGACGGGTCGTGGAGCAACAGCGGCGGCCTTAGCACGTCGCAGAGAACGGCGTCGGATCTTCTGGGTCGGCTGCAGTGTCCCATCTCAAGTCAGAATATCTTCAAAGTCGGATTGACCCATCGTGGAGGTTTACCTGGTCAAAGTGGGTTCGAACCCGGCGCTGCCAATCCTTTCGGAAGTCTGTATGATTAATCAGTATCGAAACTTGAAAGATTGTGATGGAATCGCTCGGTTTGTCGTTTGATAACAAAGTGGAAAATGGGCTTGGTTGAACATACGGTTGTGCTGAATCTGGTTGTTGTGCTTGATCGCCTTGGAGAATCAATATGTCAGCGCTAAACTCGCAGGAGGTTGGATATAGATTATGAAATTGCTGCCATGATCGAGGACTAGTTCGTACCATTGTGACTGATTGCGATCAAGGGTTGGTTGGAGAGTAGGAAGGATGGTCGACTGTCGCAAATCTCAATTCTCCAAATTGGAGGTGCGAAAAATCCCAAAGGCTGCGGCTTGACCCGAACCGCAATTTTCGGCAAATTTGATGAAGGGCTTGGAAACCCTATAATTTTTAGGAGTGGGGCTGGTTTGTGCGTCTGGCCGCTTGAACTCCTGGTGGGGCTAGGCACCCCTAATAATAGTTTTATTACATATACCGCATTATTTTAAAAATTCATTCATATGATTATATCATGAAAATTAATTCTAATCACTAAGTAAATAACGTCTATTTCCCTAAGTAATAAGGAATGGTAAAAGTAATTTAGTAAGAAAGCCATTACGGCAAAGCTAATTTGGCAAGAGGCAATACGATTATGATTTGCTTACACATAGGAGGTAGGTTGTAATTCCTAAGGCTACTAGGCGACCAATAAATGTGAATACGTAGGGAGAAGGAAAAGACTGCCGAATATATTACTGCCCAACCCTTTCAAAAATATCCAATGATTCGGTTGCCCTGGTAGCTCAATTGGCTAGAGCGTGGGACTTTTAAGGACTATTCTTCAGTACCAGCCACGAAGATTAGGACTAAGAAATCCCAAGGTTGCGGGTTCGACCCCCGCCTGGGGCGGTATTGTTTTGGAATTTCTCCCTCAACGATCCTCCTTTGGGCTTTTTCGATTCTTTCCCATTGCTGCATGGTTTTTTTTTTTTTTTTTTTTTTATAAAAAAAAAAATAAAAAATCTCATGTCAAAAATCATTTGGTGGCAAGTTCCCTGCGGGGTACTAGCTCCAATGATTTATGTGGCTCCTTTCGGCAATCTACGAGCTAGGATTCCCACTTTAATATACCTTGTGATGTTACCAAGGTACCTTCGAACAACGACGAAAAATGTCCCTTCGACGGATATTAACCTTGCCCTCCCATCTCAATGCTTTGGGCGCGTACACCTCACTCAGTGCAGCTCGCTTCTATGGCTATTATACAAAGAGACGCCTTCACGGCACAGCCGTCCGTCTCACAGATGGCGTTTTTACGGGCCTTTCAGACAATCGACTTCCTATGCCCTGGATAGAGGCGTGGAGGCTTCAACAGGAAAAGAAGAACGTAGCATCCGACGAAGCGAAGCCTCAAGCGCGTGATCTTACTCCGAAGAAAATGAGCGACAGCTACCATCGAGTTGTTCTGCCTCTTGGTCGTGATCCTTGGCTTAGTGATACATACATCAACGCTTCTGGTCATATAAGGTCTTCGGCCCGCTCCTTTTGTCATCCCCTGCCATCTCTGACTGCGTAACTCTCTTCTAGGTTGGGTACAATATTTATGGACTTGGATGCTTTGTCTGGCATTATCGTATATAAGCATACCGGACCTGGAGTCACTGCCGTGACCGCTGCCCTTGATCGGATTACCATTGCTCATCCCCTTACCGAGATATGCGATCTCGAGTACAGCGGCCAAGTCACATACGCGTCCGGGAGGAGTAGCGTAGAGATCACCTGCAAAGTCGCCCGGGCTAGAGACCAAGGCGAGCCAAGCAAAGCCGAGGATGTGTTGCTTACGTGCACCTTCACTATGGTGGCTTTGGATGGAAAGTAAGTATACAAAATGTGTCGTATCGGCATCTTTTTTCTTATATTCTAGATTACTTGGGTGTCTCAAAGTGAACACTTTCTCGAAACCTCCTGATACATCTATCCGCCCTACTTAATTGTAGAATGCTATGAGGAAAATGCTAATACGACATGTTTAATACAATCAGTACCAAGAAATCTGTCGCCATACCACCTCTACTTTGGTCGAATCCAGAAGAAGAGAAAATTTTCAAGGCCGGTGAGGCTAAAGCCTTAGCCAAGAAAAGGAAGCTCAAGACTTCGTTGCTTGAAACGGAGCCTAATGACCCTGAATCGGCCCTCATCCATAAGATCTGGTTGAGACAGGTGGCATATCGCGACCCAAACAACAGTATCCGTCAGCCAGCGAATGTAATTTCGATGTCCAAGACCCGGCTATCTACTGCTTCTATCATGCAGCCGCAATACAGAAATAGACATCAAACGATGATTTTCGGCGGCTTCCACCTGAAGCAAACCTTCGAGTTAGCTTTCTGCTGTGCTTCGAGTTTTGCGCACGCGCGACCAACTTTCATTAGCGCCGACCCTTGCACGTTTCGCAATCCGGTCCCCGTCGGTAGCGTGCTATACCTTACTGCTACTGTCGTATACACGGACCCCCCTTTATTAGAACTGAGTGAAGAGGAGAGCGAACCGCAGCAGAAAGACTCGAAGGACCCCGTGACGCGCTTGCGTAAGTCACAATTCTTTAATTTCGGAGTGAAGAAACCCTAAAGACTCGTTACTCTTGAAACAAATACTAAGCACTCAAGATTGCTGACTCCTTTGTTACAGACGTCAGAGTAGACAGCAAAGTTAGAGATGTCGAGCATGGCATTGCTAAACCGACGGGCCAGTTTAATTACACCTTTTCCGTGCCAAAGAGTGTCAAGGTCTTACCCCGTATGTCACATTTCTTCGCTCTACTAACGACCCCTTAGTATGAGTGTAAGCCCGGAGCTTATAGGCTTTTAGGGTTTTCTTACAATGACGCCCGCAAATAAGATACTGACTTTACCCTGTAGATACATACCAAGAATATATGATGTATATTGATGCGAGAAGAAGGGTGCAGCTAGGAGACGTACAAGATCGGCAAGATCATCCAGACACGGAGCTATGGCAATTACAACGATTACAACCAGCTGAGCACGTCAACCTCACGGAATGAGTCCCGTGCGGTCTCAAGATAAGCAACAATACAGATTACAATATATTCAGATTACCAGGTCAAGTCTTGGAGTCAAGTGATTTTCGGTGGCTGTAACTGTCAGTCTGTCAGTCAGTATATCTATATCTATATATTGGTATAAACAGCGTATTTATAGCATATGTGTTTTTATGTATATTTTTTTTTCTCAGAATCACTTACCTAAGGATCATGCGTAAGACTGATCTGGTATAATAAAGACCCTTTGCGCCTCCGTGTGTGGAGATAATATATTGGTTCCCTTTACGTGAGTACCGTACCCTCGCTTTTCCTTAAATTCCACCCTTGAGTTGCGATAGTTCCCGATTTCTTCTTACGAACCCATGTCCTACTAGAGGAAGATCCCTCTTCTTAAACTCCTCTTCTATGAGCTTATATCTTCCGAAAGCCTTCTCTCTATCGCCGCGCGTGATGCGTTTCGTGGCGACAGATACGTTCGGTAGTTTTACTAGGTCTTGGCGGCGCTCCTGGATCTCTTGAGTTACAGTCTTCGGTCTCGGCGGCTTTTGAACTACGTGCAACAAGGATCGCACATCGGTGATGCTTGATAGCTGGTGGTCAAGGACAAGCTGACCAGTGAGCTGGAAAACACGTTTCCTGATCTAAGGATAGAAGATCAATGTCAGTTCGATGCCCGTCGCCCAAGGTAAAGAACCAGACGAAGTCTGAATAGAGCGAAACTCACAGCGAATTTGATACGAGTGTCTGACAGAGACGCGGCTTTCCAGCCGTGACCCCAGGCATTGCTATACTCCCGGGCTTTCTCTGCCGAAAGCACCGATTTGTGCATGATCCCCTCGGCGGTAGACTCGTTGATAAAGTTGGACTGATTCTCTTGATTCAGAGCCTCTAGAACAATAGAGACGTCTCCAGAAAGGGACACTGCGCCATCATCTTCAACATGGATGGCTACCTCCATGAGGCGACCAAGTTCCTCTGTCCTTATTGGCCAAGCACGCACCAGTTCGTCTTCACGGCCCGCCTGCCTCAATGCGAATGCCTCTATGATAGCCTGTCTTACAGTAGCTTCAATAACAGCTGGATCGAGAACCTTCTGGGTTGGCTTGAAGCCTACGAAATCATTAGACCAATGGTCCTGTTTGTCCCACCAGTTTCCTAGACCGCCCACGGTTTCTAGGCCGTCCGCCGTCATAGCGGGAATATAGCTAGGATCTGAGACTTCATCTGATCGCTCAGCATGACTGCGCCGAGGGGGCGGGGCGTATGCGTGTGAGTGTTGATTTCCTGCAGCCTCCAGACCCTCTTTGTTCAACTCGTTATCTTCTTCTCTGCGATATTCTTCTTTTGCGGCTTCTGTTACGGGGCCGGGTTCGGACGAGACAGGCTGTCTATGAGCCGAGTAAAATCGTGTAGATATATGACTTTGTAAGCACGCCGGGACGGGCCTACAATGTGAAGCCAGGGCAGTCTGAGAAGCTGTGGGTTGATGGGGGTGTTGGCTGGTTGAAAGGACGATTGAAGAGCGGGTAAACGAGCTGGATAAGCCAGATGGCCGTCTTACTCGCGGTACCCGTCGCATTTCTTACTGATTGAGAAGTCTAGTCGCGGTCTTGTAGGTTTGCAGCGGTAGCCATTCGAAATATTCGAGTTTCGAACTTTTTTTTTTAATGCGAGTTCGCGACATATATGTGCTAAAGGAGCATTATGTATATATCCGTAGCACACCATGCAAACTCACTTTGGATTTCTGCATATACAGGCTTCGTACATCATATGCCTCGTTATTATGATTATCGAATCAATCGACACAACACCAGCAGACACTCATTTCAGCACTACCGGATTAGATAACCACTAACTAAAGAACCTCAGCCTCAGCCTCACTCCCAGCCTTGGCCTCATAGGCTCTGCCCGTCGCGGTACTCGAGAGTCGGGCAATCGAGAGCTGATACTGGATACTGGCCCAATAATCGCGGCACGATGCGACTTCGTCTCCCTCTGCTATTCCTCCTGGGAATCCTTGTTTCCTATGTCGCCGCAGCTTGTGAGCAAGCCTATTTCCACCCTCCTCATATAACCACAGCGTGATTTATTGGTATGGCGAAGCTAACATGTGTGCTCCCAGCTGCGCCTACGTTTTGTAAATGCACCTGCTTCAAGAATAGCACCTTGATACAACTCGGACCTCAGGGCGACTCCTCCCCTCCGTTCAGCGAATCTACCTCCAGCTCCGCGTTACGTTCGTTACAACCCCAAAACCGCGCTGCCTCCGCTTCTTGTACTCAATGCACTCGCGCTTTCTGCTTAACCCAACATCTCCCCATCTGCAAGGACGCCGAGGAGAACGATGTCGTGACTATGTGCTTCCAACGCGACAGCCGCAAGGATCAAATCATTGTCTGGGGCTTTATTTTAGGCACTACGGGATTGCTGGGCTGGGCCGCGGCTAAGAGAGTTGTTGAAATCCGTGAGGGAAAGAAAGCAGCCGCCCTAGGATTAGCCGGCTCTGGAGTAGGGGGAACTACCCAAAATAGAGTTGTATATATACCTGTTGGTAATGACAATGCACAGGCTCCAAGGTAGAGATCAATTCATCTCCAGATCATACGCGCGATTGTGGACTACCAATTCCTCACTCCTTTCTTCTTTCTTCACTTACCTACCTACATATATAGATACTTAAGGTGGGTAGCAAGTATGAGGAAACTCCATAAAGATTTCACCTATTTTTTTTTTTTTTTTTTTTAAAATCAATAAACCCTTTTTGGATCGTAAACAGCAGAACCTTTCCCATTTCTTTCACTCTCCCATGCGAGCGGCTTCGCGGTGCCCAAATGCCACCCAGACAATCCTCATCTGCATGCACTGTCTATCCAGTATCATTTGAGCATCGAGTGCTCACTTTTCATCTAATCCAGCTGACGACACTCCGAAGTCATAAGCCTATGATCATCTATTCTTCTTCGAGAAGAGTTGCCTTCGAACCATGACCGTTGCTATCCGGCGCTCCGTTCTTCTCCCTCCGACCTCGAACAGCAGCTGCCAAGTCTTCAAGGACCTCCACAGTACTGTCCCAGTCGATACAGGCATCAGTGATGCTTACACCCTTTTCCAGCCCTGCTGGTCCGTCCGCGGGCACCTTCTGGTTACCCTCG
Source organism: Hypoxylon sp. FL1150 (assembly GCA_022495205.1). NCBI lineage: Eukaryota > Fungi > Ascomycota > Sordariomycetes > Xylariales > Hypoxylaceae > Hypoxylon > Hypoxylon sp. FL1150. Next base: position 9,390 of record MU376316.1, on the reverse strand, counting down.
TTGATGTTAGACTCTATCATAACACCGACGATGGCCTTTTCACCTTCCCTCAGCTGGTCACCAATGACCTTGGCAACTTTGGGCTGGTTCCGATGGTCCTTGTTTGAATTGCCTATGCAATTGATCAGCCAATTTGCCGTCAGCTGCGATGCGAACGTGTCCTACCATGCGAGCAATCAACCATGATAGCCAACTTCTGTCCCTTCTTAACTAATGTGTCCTTGGCAGCTTGGATGCTGTCCTTGTCGTAATTAGTGCCCTTGGTACCACCCCTAAGGATGACGAAGCCGTGCTCGTTTCCTTTAGTTCTCGTGATGGCCGCCAAGCCCTGCTTCGTCACACCCATGAAATGATGTTTGGACGCCGCAGCGCCGATGGCGTCGATGGCCACACTCAGGTTGCCGTCAGTACCGTTCTTAAAGCCAATCGGAAAGGAGAGGCCAGAGGCGAGCTCGCGGTGTAGCTGCGACTCGGTGGTACGGGCGCCGATGGCACCGACGGAGATGAAGTCGGCTAGGAACTGCGGAGAGATTGTATCGAGCATCTCACTCGCGATAGGCATACCGATGTTGGTCAGATCGCCGAACATCTGCCGTGATATACGAAGACCCTTGTTAATCTTGAAGCTATTATCAATATCGGGGTCATTAATCAGACCCTTCCATCCCACGGTGGTCCGCGGCTTTTCGAGATAAGCACGCATGATAATACACAAGTCGTCTGACAGCTTCTCGGACAGCTTCTTGAGACGTTGTGCATAGTCGTGGGCCATGGCAGGATCATGGATAGAGCAAGGGCCGACGACAACCAAGAGACGGTCACTACGGCCCATGATGATGGCTACAGCATCTCTGCGGCCCTTTACCACTGTCTGCAAAGAGGCATTCGTCATAGGGATCTCAGAAATAAGCAAGGCGGGCGGGATAAGAGGATCCTGCCCAAGCACTGCATTATCCAGAGAAATCAGCATCTCATCTACCTTCGTTCCCCGTAACACCAGGGGATTGTATCGAGTACCAGTGTAGGGCAGGAAAGAACGAGCGTGTTTGGGTTACGTGCGAACGCGACAGTCGACATATATAAGTATAAATATATAAATGCATAGGAAGACTGAAACCTGAGGGAAATGCGCATGGGGCGAGAAGGACTTAATCAATCTTGAATTGATGTTTGCTATCTCACGTACCTCTCATGTCGTCCGCCACGAGAGGCGTCATTTCAACTCCGGGCATCGTGGTGGATGAGACAAGTTCGGGTGATAAGTTGGCGTGTGAGTAACTCTTTGGGTATTCAGAGTTCGAAACGGTGGTTGTTTGCTACAGACAATCCAAATAGCGGATAGGTGCGTGCTGGGTGATGTGGTAACCGAGAAGGTTGTAGAGTGAGTCAGATTCAGTAAAATAAAAAAAGAAAAAAAGAAAAAAGTTGGAAGAAAGTTTATTGATGAGTTTGCGAGGTTTTCGTATTTTCCCGACCCATCAGTGATTCCTGAGACTTCTCCCCGGTTTCTTGGTTCCTAACTTTTCTGTACTCTCTCGTATAATCTTGAAGCAGATTTTTGACAGCTTGCTTAGGAAGACTGTTAGGGCATAGACGAGATATGACGAAAAGGTGAAGAATTAAAGACCTATAATTGTAAGTGAGCAAGTCCGACTAGCTTAGGTTCGGTAACCTATTATTGGTACCCTAGGAGGTAGTATAGCGTGCAATTCTATTGGCATTTGTATCCTGCGCGATACTTGTGCAGTACGCATAGGTAACCTGTTACCTAAAAAAAACCTGCCAACCATATCCATGGTGGGGCAGGAGGGGGAGGGGGAGGGGGCATTACATTCTGATTAGGAAGTATTATGATGAGAATCTTCTACATCTTTATTCCCTTAGTCGTACGCTTCTCCCTCAACAATGTTCCTACCGTGATGCCCATGCTTCCTTTTCTTACACACCTACAGAGATCAAGGCTTACTTCTATTTTCGGGCATGAGATGGTAGTCTAAGTCCCATCTCATGCAACATGGTTTTCGTGAAGTAATGGATATCTTGAAGATGAGTAGACTGTCTCTCCATCTGCATACCTACCAAGGCAAATCAGCCGGCTATCGAACCAATCCAGTTCAAAGTAAATCTCATTGAATCTCATTGCATCTCCCAACCAAGACCGCTATGCCCATTCACTAACTTGTCCACTTTCTCTCCGCTTTCTGAAGATTTCGTTGGATATACAGGGAACTAGGTTACCGCGAATGGAACATTCAGAAACCAGCCCTGCGGCTAAACACCATGCGACTAGCAAGGCAATATAACTGCGGAGGGATATTGTCCGTAATTCTGAACCTCGGCATAATCTAGTGACAATAAGTATCCAACCGGTTGTCGTGGATCTCTCTCTTATGCCATGGTGCTCGTCTCTCTGCCAGCCGTCATCAAAATGGCCACTATACCGTTGGATGCGTCGAAAGGCTCCGGCTTCGGGTTTTCAACCCTAACATCATGGTTGCTTTGGTTGGTGCTCTGCACCACTGCCTACCCTACGCGCAACGCCACGCGACAGGAAGAAGACTCGCATTGGGTAGCAACATGGGTCTCGATGCCACAGCTGGTCGAGCCCAACAATATGCCGCCGTCGCCATTTGTACGTTGAACTCCTGCCCAGTACCATTGATAACGATCCTAAAGGTAGGCTCAGTCGGGCGCCGCCGCATTCAAAGACGCCACTCTTCGCCAGACACTCCACCTGTCCATCGGTGCCGAGAGGCTGCGCTTCCAGATATCTAACACCTTCGGCGGCAGCGATCTTCCCATCACGGAGGCTTCGGTTGCTCTTCCATTTGGTGGTAACGCCGGCGTCAGTAGCATTGACACAACGACACTGAAAGGTCTCACTTTCAATGGATCCGCCTCAGTCACGATTCCCAGGGGTCAAGTTGCCTATTCAGACCCGGTCGACTTCAAAGTCGACCCTCAAGCTATGATCACGGTTAGCCTTTATTCGCAAGCTGGCCAAGCCGGAAGCAGTATTACCGGCCATCCTGGGAGCCGAACAACTTCATGGATGCAACAAGGAAATGGCATCAACGCCTCAGCCGTCACTGGGGCGAATATCGCCCACTGGTATTTCCTCTCCGCCATCGAGGCCTGGGCTCCTCGAACGACTGCCGCTCTGGTAATACTCGGCGACAGCATCACGGATGGGCGTGGGAGCACGGATAACGCTAATAATCGGTACGTGTTTGCCGCATACATGTATAGGCAAATTTGACTGACGTGTTCTCAGCTGGCCTGACCTGCTCCTAGCCAGGATGCAGCAAGAAGGGATCACTAACATTGCCGTGTGCAACCAGGCAGCAGGTGGCAATACGGTGCTTACCGGCGGGCTAGGCCCACCTCTCATACAGCGCTACCAGCGAGATCTTCTCACGACGGCTGGTGTCAAGTATGCCCTCATCTTTGAAGGCGTTAATGACATCGGAAGTGCATCTACGGACTCGGGAACGCAGACACGTATCGGCAGTAGCTTACAATCCTCCTTCAAAATCATCGCGACTGATGCCAAGGCAGCAGGCTTGACCGTCATCGGGGCAACAATCACACCGTTTGGCGGGAACGGTCAGAGCTATAGCAATCCGACTAGGGATCAGACGAGACAGATTGTAAACAAATGGATTCTTGGAGGCGGAGATGGCAGCTTCGACGAGACGATTGACTTCGCGGCAATTGTAGCTGACCATTCAAATGGAACTAATCTGGACACCCAATATGACGGAGGTGATCATTTACATCTAAATGTAATGGGATACCAGGCAATTGTAATTCAATTTCCCTTATATATTTTCGTTTAAATTTATCTCAGAAGCTCAGACCAAAATCGCAAAATGTGGTAGGCTCATAAAGAGACAAAGCAAATCTGAAAGTGAATTGTATTTTCTAAGATCTAATGGAATTATAAGATCTTGAAGATCTGATTCTTATGGACCTTATCGGGCTTATCTCTGATAACGCTACATGGTGGCATCTGGCAGAATGCCTAGCAAAATGTATATTTTAGCCACATGTTATTTCAGAAGCTCAGACCAAGATCGCAAAATGTATCTTTTTAGCCACATAGCTTTTTAGCTAATCAGACCCCTGATTTATTTTTCCCCATGAATTTTGCTTTTTTAATTTAAATCGAATTAATTAATTTTTAAATTTTATATTATTTTTTATTTATTTAAATAATTATTAAAAATTTAAATAATTTAAAATTAATAAAAATAATTAAATTTATTAATTTTATAAATAATTATATATTTATTTATTATTTTAAAATAATTTATTTATTAATATTAATTTAAAAAATATGAAAATTTAAATATATAAATTATATAATTTTAATTATAAATAATTTTAAAATAATAATATAAATATTTTTTTATAATAATATAATAATTATTAATTATATTTAAATAAAATTTAATTAAAAAAATAAAAAATTTAATTTTTTATTTTTAAATTATATTTTTATTTAAATTATATATATAATTATTATTATAATATAAATATAAAAAGTTTTAAAAAAAAAGTTTATTTTTTTAATATAATTATTAAATATAAAATTATATATTATTTAAAAAAAATTAGTTTATTTAATATATATTTTTTTAAAATATAATTATTTATTTATAAATTAATATATATATATTATGTAAATTTTTTTTCTTTTTTATTTTTTACGTTTAAATAAATTTATATATTATTAGATATTAAAATTTAGTTTTTTAATTTAATTTTTTATATTTTAATATTATTTAAATATTATTATTATTATTTTAAAAAAAATTAATAATATTTTCATTTCAATTCCGAAAATAAAAATTAATAAATCAATATTTTATTCGATTCGATTAGATATTTTTAATAGGTATTTAATATTTTATAAAAATATAATATTTTAATAATTATTAATTTAATATTATTAATAATAATACGGCTAAATTCCAATTAAATTTTATTAAAATAAAATTTTATTAAAAATAATTTTTTTATCGATTTACCTTAATTATTAAATTAATAATATTACATATTAATTATTAAAAATCTTAAAAATAAAAATAATTTTTCCTTAGATTTTTTATAAAAAAAAAAAAAAAACGCATAATTTTTTTTATATTATAATTAATTAATTAATTAATTATTATTTAAATAATATTTTAATATTTTAATAATCTTAGTAATATATGATTTAGAATTATTAAATAATAAATTAATATATAATAATTTCATTTTTTAATATTTATAATTTAATAATATATAAAATTATCTAATAAAATTAATACTGAAAATAATAAATAAAACCGCCTAATAAAAAATTAATAATTTATAAAATAAATAATTTAAATTAAACGGATAATTATATTTTTAATTTAATTATATTATAATTAAAATTTAATAATTTTAATGTAAATATTTAAAATATTTAAATAAATAAAATTTTATAAATATAATAATTTACTTTGGAATTTTATTTAATAAAATTTATAAATATTTTTTATATTAAATAATTTATAAAAAATAAATTTAATAATTAATAAAAATAATATTTTATATTATTATATTTATAATTTTTATTTATAAATAATTTAATTATTTATATGAAAAATATATTTAAATTAAAAAGAAAATAAGAAAATTAATAAAAATTTATAAAAAAGTAATATGTAAATTAATTTAATTAAAAAAAAGCAAAATTATAAAAAAAAAAACCCTAACCTTATTATAAATAAAAAATTACGCGTAAAAATTAAGACATTTGAAAAAAACGTAAAGCAAAAAAATAATATAGAAAATAACTTTTATATAATAATTTTTAAAACTAATTAAAAAAATATATAAATAAAAAAAAAATCGTGAACTTTTAATAGTAATTTGCGAATTCGAAAATATCTAATATTAAATTAATTATAAATATTCGTATAAAAATAAATAAAAACTCGAAATTAATAATATTAGATTTTTATATTAATAATGATAAAAATACCATTACTTTTAAAACTTAATATTAATAAATAAAAAATTAATTTAAAATGAATTATAATTATTTTTATATAAATTAAGTAAAAATAATTGAAATTAAATTATATTTAAAAAAAAAGGCATTTAAAAATTTAATCTTTTATTTATAATTAAAATATCCTAATAAAATTAAATCTTTAAATATAATAATAAAATACTTTTTTAAAAAATATAATAATCTAAATATTTAAATAAAAATTAAAATATAATAATATAAAATAAAAATAAAAAATAATAATAAATTTAATGATTTTAAAAATAAATTTATCCGTATTATTAATGAAATATATTAATTAAAAAATACTTAGGGAAAATAATTTTATTAATATTTAATATAAATTTTAAAAATATATATTTTTATAGCTTATATATTTTATAAAAAAACTTTTAATAAATATATATAAATAATTTTTTAAATTATAATATTTATATTATAAATAAATGAAAAGAAAAATGAAAAATAAATTAAATAAAAATTAAATAATATTTGTAAATATTATAATAATTAATTTAATATAAATTATATTTAAATATAAAAATAATTATTTAATTTAATATTATAATTAATATGAATAATATGATAAAAAGAATTAATGAAATTAATATTAAAAAAATAATATTTTATATGTAAAAAAAAAAACATATGTTTTTTAATTACTTAAATAAAAATAAATTAAATATAAATAAACTAAAAATAATATAATTTAATAAGAATAATATAAAACCTAATAAAAATAAAAATATAAAAATTATAAAATTTATATTATAATATATATAAAAAAAATTTAATAAAAATGATTTTAATTATAAAAAAATTATAATAAATAATAATAACTTAGAATTAAATAATTTAAAGGGAAAAAATTAACCCTAAGGAATATAAATTTTATTTTAAAAATAATATTATTTTTTAAATTAAAACTAAATAATATTTTATTTAAATTTTTAGAAAAAATATTAAAAAAAAAATTATTATTATTTATTACTATTATAATTAATAATAGATTTTTATTAATTATATGAAATTTATTAAGTGATATTAAAATTTAAAAATACTTTTTTATTAACGTATTTTTTATAAAAAAAGCTTGAAAATTATTATATATATTAATAATTATTAGATTTAAACCCCATTATATTAATAAATATAATAATAAATTATATTAAATTATTAATTTATTTATACTTATGGATTTTTAAATTAATAAATATGTAATTCCGCGCGTATTATTAATAATTATTAATATAAAATAAAATATTATTATTAAACGAAATTAATTTGAAAAATACTAAGTAATTATCGATATAATATATTATTAATTAATATTTCTAGATAATTAATTATTATAATAAATAACTAATATTTATATGAATAAAATAAGAAAATTTATATAAAATATAAGTAAAAAATTTCAAAAAAATATCGCTAATTAAAAAAAAAAAAATAGCTAAAAAAGATTAATATTATAAGGTAAAATGATAATTAATAATATTAGAATAATAAAATCATTAGGAGAAAATTTAGGATATAATCTATCGATTAAAAATATTAAATATTATAAAATTTAAAATATTTTTTAAAATAATAATCTAATTAATAATATAATTTCTTATGAAAATTTTATTATGTAAAAATAAATTATTAGTTAAATTCTAATGGGAATTATAAAAAATAAAATAAATAATATAAAAAAAAAAAAGATAATACCTAAATATAATATTAAAAAAAAAGATTTTATATTTTTATTTAAAATAAAATTAATGTAATTATTATTATATATAATAAAATTAATAAAATTAATATAAAAATTATAAATTAAATATAATTTTTATTAATGCGGAATTTTTTTTTTATTTTTATAAGTATTTTAAAATAAAATAAATAAATTTATATAATATTAAAAAGATATTTAAAGAAAAATAAAAAAAAAATAATTATGATTATATATATGGGGATTAAAATGAAAAAAATTAGCGCCGATTAATTATTAGAATAATCCTAAAAGAACATTATGATTATTTAAATATATTTAGTAAAATTATATTAAATGAAATTACCTTATATTAATTAAATATAAATTATTAAATTAAATTTAAAAGATAATTTGAAAAATTAAGATATTTTTTTTTATATAAAATATTAATAGATAAATTAAAAACTTATAAATATTATATTAAAAAATATATTTAGAAAAAGTTTATTAAATATAATATAATATTTTAAAGCGCTTTGGTATTATTTATATTAAAATTTAATGGTAATATATGATTTTATATAAATTATTATAAATTAAATAATTTTATAAAAAAAAATTAATATTTATTATTATTTATTAATGAAATTATTAATTAAATAATTAATATTAAAATTTTTATTAAAATTAATATTTAATAAATATTTTATTATATTAGATTAAATTTTAAAATAAAAGATTTAATTATATTTTATATTTATTATGGTTTATATAAATATAAAATATTTCCTTTTGGCTTTATAACTAGCCCCGTAATCTTTTAATAATTTATTAATAATATTTTTATAGGATATTTAAATAATTTTTATAATATTTATATAAATAATTTATTTATTTATTTTTAATTTAAAAAAGAATATATATAATATGTAAATTTAATTTTAATTAAATTACGTATAATAAGATTATAAATAAATATAATTAAATATAAATTTTATATTATAAAAATAAAATATTTAGGATTTATTATAAAGATAAATAGCATATTAATAAATCTTTTAAAAATTACGCTATTAATTAAATAAGAGAAATTAAAAATTATCAAAGCGATATAATTATTTTTTAATTTTTATAATTTCTATTAATAATTTATTTAGGAATATAAATAAATAATTTAATTATTATATAATTTTATAAAAAAAAATAAAATATTTAATTAAATAATATTTTATTAAAAAGTATTTAATGAATTTAAATATTAATTAATATATATATTAATTTTATAATATTTTAATTATTTTTTAAAAATAAAAATAAAGATAAATACATTAAATGGAATTATAATAAAAATATTAATATAATGTAATTCTAAAATAAAAAGATAATATCTAATAATTTTTTATTTTAAAATAATAAAAAATATAAAATATAATTATAATATTTATAATAAAAAAATATTAATAATAATCTGAATGTTAAAAATATAAAAATCGGAATTAATAAGTATATAATTACTTTAATTTTTCTTAATAATAATAAATTATAATATTTTAAAATATTTTAATATTAAATATTTTTTAAATTAATAATAAATAAAATAAATAAATAAATTAATAGAATATAATTTTTATATTATATATTATTT
>MU376315.1:0-82255 GCA_022495205.1 Hypoxylon sp. FL1150 | reverse complement strand
TTATAATATAATTATAATTAAATTAATAAAAATATTATTATATATATATAATGAAAATTAAAATATATATTAAATTATTTAATAAATTATATAAACGTTAATAAATTTATATAAATAAGCTTAATATAATAATTTATATCGAATCGAAATAAATAATTAAATTTAAATAATTAAATAATAATGTAAATAATTAACCCCCTTTTTTCCCTAGTAAAATTTATAATATTATAAAAAATTAAATTCGAATTTAAATAAAAATATTCTTTTAAAAAATACGGATTAATTAGCCGAAAATTAGATTTTAATATTTAATTTATTTAATTTATAATTTTAAAATTACGTATAATTATATAATTATAATTTAAATAAATTAAATAATTATAATATTAAATTTAACCTCCCATGATAATCAATGAAATAAAAAAACTTTAAAAAATTTAAAATAAAAATTCAAAAGATTAAAAAAATTATATATAATATAAAACAAATTTCCCGTAACGAAAATTTTTTTCGGGAATATATTAAAAAACAAAAAAAACAAAAAAAAAGCTCTTAAATTAGATTAAACCCCTGACTTATTCACTTACTTAATAAATTAAAAATTCGATTTAAATTATAAGCTTTTTTTTTATTTTGTTTTATTTTTTAATATATTCCTAAAAAAAATTTTAATTTATATTAATTAAAAATTTTAAATTAAATGAAATTTTTAATGTAAATTATATCATTTAAATCAATTTAATTTAATTATTATAAATTAAATATTATAATCGAATTATTATTATTTAAAATATTATAATTTAAAATATTATAATTTAATTAAATCAAATTAATTTAATTCGATTTAATTATTATAATTAAATTATTATAAATTAAATATTATAATTAAAATATTATAATTTAAATATTATAATTTAATTTAAATAATTTATTTCAAATAAATTAATTTAAATAAATTAATTTAATTAAATTAATCTTTATAAATTAATTAATTTAAATTAATTATTATAATTTAATTTAATTAAATTAATTTTTATAACTTAATTTAATTAATTTAATTATTATAATTTAATTTAATTTAATTAATGATTTTAATATATATATTAAATTTATAATAAATTTTCATTTTATATATATATTTTTAAAATCGATATTTTTAATGATAATTTAATTAATTTTATTAATAATTTATTATAATTTATATTAATTAAAAGTATTAAATTTAATAATTTTATTAATATAAATTATATTATTTTAATTATTATAATTAAATTTAATTAAATTAATATCGAATTCGATGAATTTTAATATATATAATAAGTTTTTTTAAAATTAATATATATAATAATAAATTTAAAATTAATATATATAATAATTAATTTAAATTATATTTAAATGTAATTTATACTATTAAAAAGAATTTAATTTAATAATTTTCTTAATATTAAATTTAAAATTTAAATTATTATATTTTAATTATTATAATTAAATTTAATTAAAATAATATTAAATTAAATGATTTTTAATTTATAAATTTATAATAAATTTTTTTTATTTAAATTTAATACGTATACTTTTTTTTAAAAATTAATATATATAATAATTAAATTAAATTACATTTAAATATAATTTATATTATTAAAAAAAATTTAATTTAATAGTTTTTTTAATATTAAATTTAATATTTAAATTATTATAATTTAATTAAATAATTAAATTAAATTAAATTAATATTAAATGTAATAATTTTAAAATATAAATTTATAATTAAATTTTTTTTTTTTTTCAAATTAATTCGTATAATTTTTTTTTAAAGTTTATACATATAATAATTAATTTAAATTATATTTCGATATAATTTATATTATTAAAAAGATTTAATTTAATAATTATTTTAATATAAAATATAATATTAAAATTATTATAATTTAATTAAATAAATTAATCGAATTAAATAATAATAAAATTAATAATTTTAATAATTTTAATCTTTAAATTTTAATTTATATTAATTAAATTTAATTAATTAAATAAATATTATAAAAATTTTAATTTTTTATCATTTAATTTTAATTTAATGTAAAATTAATATAATATAAAAATATATAAATAAAAATTTTTAATGGAATTTTATTTTTAATTTTTTAAAATAATTAATTATAATTAATTTCTAATTAAATAAATATTTATTATTTTAAATTAAATATTATTATATTTATAAAAATTTTAAATAAAAAATATATTTTTAATTTTAATTAATTATTAAATTAAATATTTAAAAAAAAATCATTTTTTTTTTATAAAGTTTTTTTAAAAAAGCTAAATAAAAATTATATTAAATTTAAAAAAATTATAAAAACCATTTTATAAAAATAAAAAAAAAAATATTAAAAAAATACATTTATATATAATTAAAAATAAAATTATTTTTTCATTAAAAACCATATAAAATAATATAATATAATATTTTAATTATAAAAATAAAAATTTAAATAAAAAATTAATATAATAATTTTAAATATAATTTAAATTAATAATTAAATTAATAATTTTTAATAATATTTTATAATTATTTAATAATAATTTTTAAAATTATAATTATTAATTAATTTTATAAATTATTTAGTTTTTTAAAAAAAAATAAATACTAAATATTTTATTAAATATTATTATATAATATTATAAAAAATAAATTTAATAAATTTTATAAAAATTAAATTTTTAAAATTTTATAATTTTATTAAATTTTAAAAAATATAATTTATTTTTAAATTTATTTTATTTTTTTATAAATTTATTAAAAATTTTATATATTTTATTTCTAATATAATTAATATTAATTAAATATATAAATTTAATTTATATAATTTTTTTAAAAAAATATTTTAATAATTTAATTATTAAAAAAATTTCGGTTTTTTATTAAAATATAAAAAATTATAATAAAAAATTAAATTTTAATATTTAATAATATATAAATTTATTAAAATATAAAAATATAAAAAAAAAAGAAATTTACATAATATATATACGTTAAATTTTAAATAAATAATTATATTTTAAAAAAATATATATCGGATAAATTAATTTTTTCTAAATAATATGTAATTATATATCTAATAGCCATATTAAAAAGATAAATTTTTCTGTCAAAGTCTTTTATATTTACGCCATGACATTTTAAATATATTTTCATACTTAAGATTAGAATTATCTAGCGATAAGCCGCGCGAGGCCGCGGCGAAAAGCTTCAAGTGATAGAGCAAGTTGTACTTTGCTAGGTGGCAGCTTGCTGTAACTCTGTTAAAATTTAACCTATTGTGCTGTATAGTATTTCTCCTTGCAAACGCAATGAAGATCCGAAATATCACACTACCTTGTCCAGCCTATTCCTCAACGCAGCATTCTCTACGCTCGTCACATTTCCGACAGCGTTGATGTTGAAAATGAATTGGTCCAAAGGCTTCGAACCGTACACTATCCCCGCAACGGTGACCCAAGTCGAACAATCTGTCGTAAACGGCTTTGACGCATTGGCTAAGCTCAGGTCCTCAAACACCGCTTTGAACGCAACCCTTTTTCCTCCATCGGACGTCGCATCCCACAAGCCAGTCGGATATAGTCTGGCACTTGGTAAAATCTTACCCCAATATTCTTTCGTCACATTCTGACTCAACGCTATCGAATACCATAGAAGGTTTGTTCCGTTGCTAATCCACGAGCCGAGGCTTAAGCCGGGAGCCTGCCTGTCCACCACAATGCTCATGGACGAGTTAACCGCAGGATCCGAGTTGATGTATGTGCCAACATATGTCTCGTTTGCCTGAATCCGCGCAATGTTTACCATGGTAGGCAGGTAAGTATTTGACAACGTGTCAGCGACACTAGTTGCAAGACCAGCAGGCATCTCGCCAGCGGCCAGGATAGAAAACCCGATGTTGAATTCTGGGATGATAGCGAAAAATGTGCTATACTTCCCAAGACTCCCAGCTTTGTTGAACGTAGTTGCGAATTGGTAAATTGAGTCTACAGCAGAGGCAAAGTTAGATTACGAGTCTTCTAGATGTCGGACATAGACGTACCTGTACTGTTGGACAGTGGAAGTTGACGTACACCCCACGGTGATCCAATACTTGATTTGGGGTCTGAGCTGAAAGTCACGGGCTTCAGCCATCTTCTTGTCACGGCAAGAGGTAATAGAGTGGATCTCAAGATTGCTCGGCCGAGTCGCGATAAATCGGAGGGCGATGTATACATATTCCCGGTGCTTGATGAGTCAGATGAAATATCAATATAAGAGGCTGGAAACTCACGGAGATTCATTACCCATATCGAAGGCCCAATTGGTTAGATATCTCCCCCCTGGTATTATGCCGAGGGAGTCGTTTGGCGTGGTATAGAAGGTGTGGTTTAAACCAAGCGGCTTAATTATCCTGTCTTGGACCATTGCGCCGAAGAGTTTCCCCGTCATCTGTTCCAGGGCCATCGCGAGGAGGGTGTAGCCAATATCGGAGTAGGCAGGCGTGACGAACGAGGAAAAGGAAGGAGATAGCCGGCCGATACCCTCGAAGAACTCTATAGAAATTGTTGGCATTTATTAACTATCTAGGTACTCTGGCGGCATGGGGATGCTATCGAGAATTTACCTACGGGTTCTATTGCATACCGGCCTGTTACCGCATGGGGGGATTTCTTCTGCTCCGATGATAGGAAAGCCAATACTGGATGCTCGTGTCGTGTTAGATCCTTGGGTAAGCTCACCCAAAAGTGCATCTATATATATATTAGATATACATGACAATATTAGTCAAGCCTATCAGATGTGGCGAAGTAAGACTACTGACAATCTCTGGCGAGACCGGACATTTGGGAGGCCAAGGAACCAAGGGTTATGGCATTCCAATCCGGCGTCGAGATGGAATGCGAATTATCAACGTCTGCGTCTACCAAAGCCTTGATTTCCGGTATGTAATTGGTAATAGGTTCGTTCCACGCGGTATCTCCCACTTCGGCCAGGAAAGTCAAGATTGTGAAGATCTTAGTGACACTTCCGAGTCGATAGACAGTATCCTGGTCCACCACGGAAACGCCTGTTGAGTTCAGAGTCTTCAAGTTAGGCGCAGTCCAGTGATGGGACCACAGAGGATCATCCTCGTCAGCCGAGAAGACCTCAACCGAGTACGAAAACTTCTCTGAGCCTGTCTGGTTCGCATTATCGATGTTATCCGTAAAAGCGGTATCCAGCAATTTTTTCACTGTCTGGATGCCTGCCTGGGCAAGGAGATCTGTGGGCTTTGGATATCCAAGGCCATAGAGAGGACAGTTAAGTTTGCCGTGTGCACTCGGTACAATAGCGAAACATGTTAGAGCTCCGAGTAACCACATGTTGACTTTAGAATGCACCATGCCGTGGTAATATTTAAAATATTCGTACGGGAAATTAGTCATGTATGTGCATAAGACGACCGTACAAAGACGAAGAGACGAGCTCAATTCCTTCAGATGGACATACCACCGCGTTCCTTTTACGTTACGTAGGTACCTAACATAAATAATAAAAACCGCGGAGAACCTTGCAATCATCTCTCGCTCTGTTTCCGCATCTTTTCGGCCTGTCCAAAACGATCCGCCATAGCAGCTAATTAACCGTCGAAGCGAGTGGCGAAATCTCGTTCGGAGCCTTACCCAGCACACCAGCGCGGAGGGAAACGCTACTGATAAGCCCCGAATCAAGCTACCGGTGTTACATCCGCAGTGCTAAGAACCATACCCCTGGTTTTTAATATCCAAACTCGAAGGTCTGGACTGGCGATCGGGGTCCCAGACCGCTTCAGTATAGTCAGGTACTTGACGTACTGCATTGGTCAACTCCACTCTGCTTCTCGTGAGTGATTAGTGACTTACCTCGATAGCTCTGGGAACTAACGATAACCACACCTTGAATCATAGCCTGGAGGTTTATAATATCGCCTAAATAAGATCGTCTATAGAAATGTGCTAGTTTTCCGCGTTAGTCATAATTTATGAAAGAACGACTTGTATCACACAGAGTTCTGACAAACTGGACAAAAGTATTGTCGGTACTGCTTACTGGCGGTCTTATTATGGTCGCTCTATATAATGAATTAGCTAACTAAAGCTCCCTGTATCGTCGGCCTCCCCTAACGCCGTGTCATCCGGCAGCCTTGCGCTCCTAATCCATGACCGTCCGTCAATATTCCTCATTGCTAGACGAACCTTGTAAGAAACAGATGCAGCTATCACCGTATGTAAAATTCATATGACATAGATCGTCACTGCTGCTTGGGCGACGTCGACATCCCCGACGTATCGAGCGATGCTGCCGAGGATGATGGCGGCTTCTGACAATATACCGTCATCCTATTCTAAGTTAGCAACGAATGGTCCCCAAGGAAAGCGTCATTTCCATACAATGAAGAGTACGAGTGGATACGGGTATTCTCAATGTCCTTCCGTACATCGGCTAGCAGCTTGTCTAGCGCCTCTTTGGACCAACCTAGGCCCTGTGAGAAGACACCAAGCGAGAAAACGTCAATAACCTGCAGCGTGTTGGTTCTTTGGAGGGAGCCGATCCTCTGGCTTTGCCTCCCCGGAGGCCAGGTGTTGGTGGGGACGGCATACTTCAGCTCGACGATGTTCCGAAACCCGGTCTGTTGTAGTAGATTCTTGTACTCGAGGACGTAGAAAAGCGACCTTCCTAGCTTTTTAATGCCTAACCTGAATGTTAGCTTGACATTCAAGTAGGTAGGTCAACATGGACAAGAGGAGGTGAGTACTGGGTTGGGGGCGACTTTCCTTCGGCCATAAGTCTGTTCCACTTCTGGAGGGTCGTGCCTTCGAGAGAGCGGTCCGGAGATTGGAGATAGAGAATCCATTCCTGGAACTCGACCCAGCCGCCAGGCGCGAGATTATCGTAGATGATTTGGAATAATCGGCTCTTATCGGCCGGTTCACCCAAGCTACGCACGTGGATGAAATCAAACGGACGAGTGAACTTCCAATCCTCGTCGACATCGGCTACATAGAAGCGGCAATTGGGGAGGACGAGGGCCGGTTGCGGAACGGGATTCAGATCTATCCCAACCACCTCGCTATCCGGGTTCCTCTTAGCTGTTCGTTATGTTAGCACCTGCGCTAAGACATAATACCGGGGCGTAAGATGCAACGTGCCAAACTCTACCGCCCATATTCCCGTCCCCGTGCCTACATCGAGAACCCTTCTCGGGTTTGCTACTGGACAGAGATGCAGGTTTCCATCATGCACTTCAATACTAATTTCATGCTGGAGGTCTTATCCGTTTCGGGTAGTCCATCAGTCTCCAACCAGTCAGTTCGACAGTAGGGTAGCATCTTACTATTTCTCTCTTGTTCTTGCTATACGTTTTGTTTTCATCAGTTAGGGAACCGCTTGGGCAACATATGGCTACCGTGACGCATACCTTGTCATGAGGCAAGAAGTAGTCTTGTAGCCAGTTAGGCGTCAGCACCATGATTGTCTACCCGGACGGTTGAGAGTTAGAAGGAGCACGTACTCCGGTTGAATGTGCGGCCGAACTTGTAGACTATCGAGCGGAAGAATCTTGAAGAGCTTGAGCCGGCCGTTTTGGTAGAACTCCTGGGCACGACGGAGAGCTCCATGCTTAGCTTACGGCCGCGCTTAAGCCGGGAGAGGAAAACATGGTTAACTACCTACCTCCTCATCGTCTGACGGGGCTCGTCTTCCTCGTGATCACCGCCATCGTCATCTCCACCGGGCCCAGGATCGGTCCGCGGCCATTCTTGTTCGGACGCGGCCGGATCGAACTATTGACATAGACATTTAGTCGCCATGGCAGACGGGTAGGACAGATCTACAACGAAAAGGAAAATAAGAAGGGAGGAAAAAAAAGGGGGGCAGTGCCAACGTACATTGAGACCGGCGGGGACGCTCTTAGTTGAGCTTAGAGCATACTGATGATAGTGGCCGTTGCCATTTGCTTGAGTGGCAGTCGGAGTAGGTGACGGCGGCGGCGCTCCCACTGCCAATGGTAGCGTCGTTGGTGGGCTAGCTGCGAGGTGGATAGGATGAGCAACGGGGAAAGTATCGGTGTATAATGGGGAGCGCGGGCTATGCGGGGTACGAAGACGAGCCGAGCCCGACGCGGCTCGCGCTGAGGACGGTCTCACAGCCAATGACCGATTTCTACCGCGTTCTTTTGGTGAGCTGGTGAGGTTAGCAGCCTCCATTCGGGCAATTCGGACGTGGTTTCCCCCCTTTACGAAGTGTGTTGGTGCAATGTGTAAGTTTTTGGGAGGTGCCAAATTGCCAACCAAAGCCATCAAAAAGTCACACCAAGGGCCAAAGCAGAACGCTAGCTTCGGGCCGCTCCCGCAGTTACAGTGACGGTCTCAGGTTAGGAGTCTCTCTAACTTCGTATAGTCCAGATGTCCAGATGTCCAGATGTCCAGTAGTCCCGCACCATAGATAGAGGATATTCGGGGCTGGGAGCGAGCATGAGCACGGACACGAGTACGACCATCAGCCAAGCTGTCATCTGTTGGTCGAAGGCCAATATGATCCCATCGAGTTATGTACTTTAAGCAAGTCTACTTGTAATGAAATGGCATTGTATCGTCTCAAGGGGGTTTGAAAGGGGGGATGGTGAGGTACCTTGCTTGCCTTCCTACCTGCCTATTCCTTTCAGCAATCCTCTCACCCCAGATCCTATTGCTACGTACTTCTGAAGGACCTTGTCGAGGAAAAGTGGATAATAAGCTGTGCCGTATTTATTCATAGGTTGCCACAGGGGTCGCGGAAGACGATCCGCAGTACTATGTAAGCAATCCCTCGTCTACGAAAAGTTCAGGTCCCTCCATACTATCATGCAGAGCTGTTTGCCAGGCATTTGCTAAGCTGCTAGGATCGTGAAAAGCCAGGGAAAAGCAAAGCATTCATCCTCGCTGCATCCGCGTCTACTATGGTACATTCTACATTCTACATAGTAGCTGCATCTGGGTGGAGTACAGGTGATCACAACACGTGATGCGGTAACAAGCTGTAATAGTGTAATGTTGCCCTCGGGTTATATATACAATTGAGCTGAGCTGGAATATATATGTCTTGTTTATGTCAGCACGTCAGCACCAGAAACTAATTCCGTATACGTGATGGTAGGGTAGATACCAGATGCGTCCGACACAGGACATACTATGTATACAGATGGCGATCTTCGAATTCTATATTAAGGAAAAAAAAAAAAAAAAAAAAAAAAAAAAAAAAAAAAAAAAAAAAAAAAAAAAAAAAAAAAAAAAAAAAAAAAAAAAGGTAATTGTGCAATTGCAAAATGTAAATCACGGGAATAAGATTAATAACATTATTTATTTTGCCGGGGATTTAGTTTGCGTTAAAATAATTTATTTATATAATTCCGTTAAAATCGAAAATTAAAAATCCGCTAGCCCCGAAAGAAAGAATTAGGATAATTTCATATATAATTAAAATAATTCTAATAATTTATTTAAATAAATTAATTAATTTTAATAATTATAAAATTAAAACCGATTTTATTAAATAAAAAATAAAAAAGCGAAAATTTAAATTTTAATTATATTATTTTATTTAATTTAATTTTAATTAGAATTTAATTTAAAAATAAAATTTTAAAATATTAAAAAATATCATATAATATTTTTTAAAAATAATAATTTTAATTAAAATTTAATATAATAAAATAATATAATTAAATATTATATTTTTATTTTTTTTTATTTTATTTAATAAATTTAAATTTATAATTATTAATATTTTAAAAAATAATTAATTTATTTAATTAAATAATTAATTTTAATTATTATAATTTATAATAATTTTATAAAATTAATAAAAATATTAATTATATTTTATATATAAAAACACGCCGATTTATACGTTAATTAAATATCATGTATATTTATAAGGATAAATAAATATTACTTATATAGCAATCTCCCTTTTTAGGACTAATTGATATTTAATCATTGATTTTGGCGGACCTGTATTAACGGGCCACCGCACGCGTAGTGGGTCCAAGGTCGGGCCCAGACTTCCACTAGGTTATGTAATTACGGACATGGGTAACGCGGCCCCTTGCACTTTGCTGCCACCTAGCGATAATACTTCTCCGTATCTCCGTAAGCATTTTCGCAGCCCATATCACACCGCATGGGAGCAAGGAAGAACAATCTATGTCGTATCCAGATCGCCTTAGATCTAACGCGCGAGACCCATTATAACCACAGTCTTTACCTGCCAACTACCTCCAACTATGCACACGACGAACCGCTTATCTTGCGTGCTCGACTATGAATCAAGGCACGTGGCGGCCGGGTAGTTGGATGGATGCGACCCGCATAGGCTGATGCGCGTGGAAGCGAGAGAGGGTACGGGGCGCTATGACTCTTTACCTATCACGGTGGCCACCCTACCACCCCATTGGGAACTGCCGACAGTGTTGCAGCGGTTGCAGCGGTTGCAGCTATGTGTTGCTGCTCTCTGCAGGGCATTGAGAATCGAAGGGACATGACACGTCAGGAGATCCCAATGGAGTGGTTCATGCACTTCGAAATTTACTATGTAAATCGTGCCATGTCGATATGTCGATATGTGTCGATGTAACCTCACCCCTTGCAGGCGAGCTGGGATATCGGCTTCATTCGTGGCCCGTGCTATTAATTTTGTTGCAGCAATCTGAATGTATGTCACCGTATGTATATTACCGAGCCTAGCAACCACCATGGCATATCTGCCCAGGTGGCCGACAGCAGCGCCGTGTGCTAACACGCAGAAGATAGTCTAGCGTTGGTGCCGTCGCTGAACAAGCATGTGCTTCATCGGGTTGCGGTTGCATAGAGTCTTGCAATAGTGGCGAGGCGAAGCGTGGGATCAGTCAAAATAGTGGCTTCGTTATGAGTTCGCTTATCGTGCTGTCCTAGTGGGTAATCCCAGACACGGCGCCATGACGGTCTGCCCTACCTATCGTTACCCTATATAGGCTGGTTTCTACCACATCGGGACACTACCGCCGAGCTAGGCTATACTCTATTCAGTGACCCCAGTCAGACGACCTCGACCCGATTACCACGCTCGCCCGGACGCCGGAACCTACCAAGTCTCGGACGGCCCGGCCTCATGCTGTGATAAAAAGGTGCAAATCCCCGTGATTTAGCCTGAGTCTGGCCCTGGTGAAACAATTCCCCTTATGCCCATTACATCGTGAATGAGCCACCCCCTATCCTGATCTAGGATCTAGATCTGCTTAGTACGCCCGCGCCGCTGTACTTTGGCATAATCCTTGACTGACACGGCGGGGGCTCCGGTCCGAATCCGCCCTTGCCTCTCTCGCCATGAACCTGACCAACGGCTACCATACGTCTTACTCTTCCGCGTCATCCAGTTTTGAGGAAATTAGGGACACGGGAGCACCCGGCCCCTGTCCGATCGCCATCTGCGGGCTTGGCCTAAGACTTTCCGGCGGTATTCGAGATGCCGATGGGTTCTGGGACCTTCTGGTCAACGGCCGCGACGCTCGTGCGCCGGTCCCGGGCGACCGGTATGATCCCCGGGGGTTTGATGACTCCCTGGGCGGCAAAGGCTGTATCGAGACGAAGTTCGGGTACTACTTGGAAGGCGATCTGTCCCGGTTCGACCCCTCTCTATTTTCCATGACACAGAAGGAGCTGGAGAGATGCGACCCCCAACAGAGATTGCTCCTACAAGTCACCCGCGAATGCCTCGAAGACGCGGGAGAAACCAACTACCGCGGCAAGCCCATCGGGTGCTACGTCGGCACGTTTGGCGACGAGTGGTTGCATATGCAGGGCAAAGACCCGCAGCAGACCGGCAACCACCTCGTCACCGGATCCGGGGACTGGATGCTTGCCAACCGGGTCTCTTACGAGTACAACCTGTGTGGTCCGAGTATGGTTGTCAGAACAGCCTGCTCGGCGTCGCTCGTAGCCTTGCATGAGGCTTGTAGGGCCCTTCAGTTTGGCGATGCCTCGGCCGCTGTCGTAGCAGGGACGAACCTCGTGCTCGGACCCTCTCTTACCGCGCTCATGACCGCGGAGGGTGTTTTGTCACCGGACGGATCGTGCAAGAGTTTTGACGCCTTAGCAAACGGCTATGCCAGAGCCGAAGGAGTCACCGCCGTCTATATCAAGCCGCTTACAGATGCTATCCGCGATGGCAACCCTATCAGAGCTGTCATCCGGGGCACCGCAGCGAACAGCGACGGCAAAAGCCAAGGCATGCTCGTCCCGCGAGGAGAAGCCCTCGAGTCGCTGATGGAGAAGATCTACTCAGACGCAGGACTCAACCCATCCGATACCGCATTTGTAGAGGTACGTATTCGAGAAATTTCCGGCTTTCTTCGGCTTTCCATTCGCCATCAAGTCTGCAAACTTGCTAACTGTGCCGTGAGGACTTTAGTGTCATGGTACCGGAACGTCCGTAGGAGATCCTATCGAAACCTCTGCTGTGGGAGCTATCTTCGGGGGCGAAAAGGGAGTTTACATCGGCTCCGTCAAGCCTAACGTAGGCCATTGCGAGGGATCCGCCGGTCTAGCGAGTCTGATAAAAGCTGTCTTGTCTCTCGAGAATAAAACAATACCCCCTAATATCAAGTTCCATACCCCCAATCCAAAGAGTAAGCTACCTGGCATTGAGATGGGCGTCGGCGGCTAACAATGCAAACCGCAGTACCATTTAGAGAAAAGAGACTTACGGTTCCAGTAAAACCGACTCCGTTTCCTGCCAATAAAGCCGAACGAGTCAGTGTGAACTCGTTTGGAATTGGTGGTTCTAACGCACATGTGAGTAATCCTGGATCGGCCATCGTCATCTGTTGACATTGTATTAGGTTATACTCGAATCATATCCTCGACCGGAGAAGGCCCGCAGTGCTCCGGAATCGGTCAGACGTCCAGAACTGCTTGTATTATCGGCAAACACGCAACACTCGCTCAAACAACAACTGGAGCGGTATCAAGAGTATGCTTCCCAGCATCCCTCAATCCTATATGATATCGCGTACACCCTCGCTCTCCGTCGAGAGCTGCTCCCGCACCGGGGTTTCATTATCAAGTCCGGGGAGAAGACGCTAGAACATTCCGGTATAGTCAGGGCGCCAGGGAAGTCGTCGAACCGTAAGGTGATCATGATCTTCACCGGACAAGGAAGCCAATGGGCCGAAATGGGAAAGGACTTGTTTATAACCAATGCGGAGTTCAGAGAAGACATCTATCTCATGGACAATATCCTGAGGAAACTTGCAGATCCTCCGAATTGGTCAATCGAAGGTAAGTGACCCTAGTAGGTGACTATTGCTACCTGGACCAGCGTTGACGAAGCGTTCTGTTTTCAGCCGAGATACTCAAACCTTGCGAGATCAGCCACATAAACACAGCTAGACTCTCACAACCTCTCTGCACGGCGTTGCAGATTGGCATTGTGCGTCTGTTCAGACGTCTCGGAGTTATACCTGCCGCAGTCGTGGGTCATTCTAGCGGTGAGATTGCCGCAGCGTATGCCGCTGGTTATATCTCTCTCCAATTCGCCGTGAAGGCGGCATACTACCGTGGTCTTGTCTCTTCCAACAGCAAACCTAACGTCGGATCAATGGCCGCAATTGGGCTTGGGCCTGTAGACGTGGCAAAGCTCCTGCCGGATGGCGTCGTGGTCGCGTGCGAGAATAGCCCCCAGAGCTCGACTATATCCGGAGAGCGAGAGCTCGTGGAACAGGTCGTGTCAACGATCAAAGCGGTAAAGCCAGATACCTTCGCCCGTATATTGAAAATTGACATGGCGTATCACTCGCGTAAGTGATATATACTGCCCGCTCCCTGGACAGGTATTGGCTAACGCCGGCCTCCTTAGACCATATGAACCCGCCGGCGAATGAGTACTTCCGTCTGCTACAACAGGAAAAGGATATCTTCAACACCGAAGCAGTGCTTTTGCCTCGTTCTACCTTCATGTCGAGCGTCACAACTAAGATAATAGATAATTCAGCGGAACTGGGTCCCGAGTACTGGGTGGCCAACCTCGTCTCGCCGGTGCGCTTCAGTACGGCGGTTAGTAATCTCCTCGAATTGCGAGGCGACTCTGATGTCTTGTTGGAGGTTGGCCCCCACGCAGCGTTAGCCGGCCCTCTGCGCCAGATATGCACAGCGCGCTCGTGGCAATGTAACTACGTCGCGTCACAGAATCGCGGCAACGACGGTACAGCGTCCCTTCTGGCCGCACTAGGTCGACTCTTCCAGGAGAATGTCGCTATTGACTTCGGACCGCTGTTTACCGAAGGTCGCGTTGTCTCAGGGCTACCCTCGTACGCGTGGGATCATAGCGGACAGTCATTCTGGAACGAAAGCCGGCTGTCAACAGCATGGCGGCAACGCAGATATCCCCATCACTGCATCCTTGGGACCAGGTCCACGGAGTCTCCAGATGCCGAGCCACTCTGGAGAAATCTTCTGTATCTCGACGACGCCTCCTGGCTTATTGACCACAAAGTTTCGCAAAATGTCATCTTCCCCTTTGCTGGATACGTCGCCATGGCGGGTGAGGCAATCCGTCAGGTCGCCGGAGCCGATCCAGGGTCCAGCTATCATCTCCGCCACATAGTTGCCCGCACAGCGCTTTTGCTGAGTGAGTCGAAGCCCGTGGAGATAATCACGACGCTGCGTCGAAAACGACTCACCGACTCGGACGAATCGCAGTGGTACGAGTTTAACATCACATCGTATAGCGGCTCGGCTTGGACAAAGCACTGCGCGGGAGAGGTAAGGCATATCGAAGATCCCGGAAACACACCTTCTTGGATTCCCGAGGAACTGCCCCGGAAGCTGTCGAGCCCGGTATTCTACGCAGCCATGGAGCGGAACGGCTTCATCTACGGTCCCGAGTTCCAGTCCCTTAGGGATATTACTGCCTCGACCACCAAGCAAGTCGCCGAAGCCAAGATCGTTGACAGGCACAAGCATACGTTGTCACCATTCTCCCTTCATCCCGCGGCGATAGACGCCTGCTTGCAACTACTCATGATCGCCACAGCGCAAGGGCTTTGCCGTAACCTCGACGGGTTATACGTGCCCACGTCTATCGAAGAACTCGTGATTTCTCGCGGCGCGGCAGAGATGCACGCGCGTGCTTGGACCAGGAAGGGCGACTTGCGACTTGGCCAAGTCGAGTGCGTCGCAGGCGGGCGACCGACGTTATGGATGCGTGGTCTTCAGCTGACGCCCCTTGAAGGTGACGACAAAGTGGGCGATTACATCGACCAACATGCCGCAGCACACGTCCAGTGGCTTCCCGAATTTGACTTCGTGGACCATGGAGCATTATTCTCTCCGCCCAGGCCCAACAGAGAACACCTGCGGCTTCAGCAGGAGCTCTCATTTCTTTGCATGCTCCAAGAGGCGAGGAAGGTAGAAGGGCTTAAGGCATGTCAACCTCACTTCGCCAAGCTCCGCGATTGGATGAAGCAGGAGATCGAGGACGCCGGCGGCGGGAAAGCCGAGTTCCCGCTAGTCGGAAACGCAGCGCGCTTCCTCGAGCTAAGCCCCGACGAGCAACAATGCGCCATCGACTCTCACCTCGAAATCTTGAAGAATGGATACCATAGCGCACTCTCTACCGGGATTAAGCTCGTGTGTGACCACGCGGAAGAGCTCTTCGAGGGCTCGCGTGAGACTCTCGACGTGCTGATGCAGGACAACCTGCTCGTCGAGATCTACAACCACAGTAGCTTCGGGTACGGCGACTTTGTGCGCCTGCTCTCCAACTCGCGCCCGAATCTGCGGATCCTCGAGGTCGGCGCCGGCACGGGTGGCACTACCGAGCTTATCCTGCGCGACCTCGTCGACGAGGGGGGGTTCCCCATCTTTTCCGTCTACACGTTCACAGACGTCTCGTCCGGGTTCTTGGTCAAGGCGCGGGAGCGCTTCTCGTATGCTCCCAACATGGAATACAAAGTCCTCGATATCAGCAAGTCGCCGCTCGAGCAGGGGTTCGAAGGCGGCGGAAAGGGTGCGTACGACTTGATACTCGCTGCGAATGTGGTCCACGCGACGCCCTTCATCAATGAAACGCTTGGCAACATAAAATCGCTTCTGAAGCCGGACGGGATGCTGGTGCTGACGGAACTTCTACCTACGTTGCGGACGGCGAATTATCTGTTCGGCCATTTTTCGGGGTGGTGGCTAGGCGAGGCCGACTGCAGGCCGTCCAGTCCCTTGATGCCCGTTGAGCGCTGGGACGCCGAGCTGAGGAGCGCCGGCTTTACCGGTGTTGATTCATGCGTCTCCGACGACGAAGAGCCGTACAATCAAATTGTTACGATAGTGTCGCGGCCGCAGGTTAGGTGCACGGTATTGTCCAAGCAAGTCGCACTACTATGCAACGACGTGGAATCGGACGTGGCTCGGACTCTAAGATCGTCCCTCGAAAATTCGGGGTGGGAAGTGACCCCGTGTCATCTGACATCGCCGCCGCGACCCGGTTGGGATATTATATCGTGCCTGAACCTCGAGACCGACTGGTTCATAGATTTAACTGAAGAGTCCTTCATTTGCTTGCAGACATTTGCGAAAGCTCTCGAGCAGCAGAAAATACTATGGCTGACGCGCCCCGTCCAGATCAGGTGTACAGATCCTCGGCCGGCGACGTTTATCGGTGTCGCTCGCACCCTCCGGGCCGAGCAAGCTCCTGGACTATGTACCCTAGAGATCGATGCCGACGAGCCGCAATTCGCTGATCTAGTTTTGCGCGTATTTGACAGAATCCGCTACGACGAGGACGTCGGTGCGCTGGCCCCGGACCGGGAGTTCGCCATCGAAAACTCACAGGTGTGTATCCCGAGATACCATCCATTCTCTCTTACCGACAGGCTCAAAGAAAGCGGTCCTCGGACGGCGACTTGTCCAGTTGGCAATACGAGGACGGCCTTGAGTGTTGGTAAGACGGGCTCTATGGAGACACTCCATTGGATCGACGAGTCCCTCCCGCCAGAACTACCGGACGACCACGTTGAGATCGAAGCACGCGCTGTCGGTCTGAACTTTCGCGACGTTGTGTTAGCAAGAGGAGTTATCGAATCTGCCACCCCAGGTCGCATTCCGCTCGGGTATGAACTAGCTGGCGTTGTCAGCAAGGTAGGCGCAGCAGTGACGAGTCTCGCGCCGGGTGACAGAGTGATGGCCCTATGCAATGGCTGCCTCGCAACCAAGAACGTGGCGCCTGCAGAGATCGTTATGAAAATCCCAGATAATCTCACCTTCGAGGCAGCCGCTACGATTCCCGTATGTTTCGGCACCGTGATTTACAGCCTCATGGATATTGGACGTCTGGAGAAGGGACAGAGCGTCTTAATACATTCGGCATGCGGCGGTGTCGGCCTCGCGGCTCTGCAGCTGAGCAAGATGCTCGGGGCCGAAATATATGCGACGGTTGGGAGCGAGAAAAAGGTCGAGTACCTGGCCAGTAGCTACGAGATCCCTCGCTCCCACATATTCAGCTCTCGAGACTCCTCTTTCGTCGGAGGGATCATGCGAGAGACAGATGGGCGAGGTGTCGACCTGGTGCTCAACTCGCTATCCGGCGAGCTTCTGCACGAGTCCTGGCGATGCGTTGCGAAGTTCGGTATCATGGTCGAACTTGGCCTTCGAGACTCGAAGGGGTCCGGCCGACTGAACATGTTGCCCTTCGCGGAAAATCGGTCTTATCACGGTGTGAACTTGTCCGAGTTCAGGGAACGACCCAAGTGGCTGAGGAGGTCAGTATCGGTCCCAGATCCACCAAACCTTGCCCGTTGCCCCCTAATTTCCCTCGACATTACACGAACAGCAGTGATGGCAGACTCGCCATGTGTCGTTGTCGTATGCTGATGACCCAATAGGTTACTAAATACGTTTGTCGAATATTATCAGCAAGGTTTGCTCCGACCAATTGAGCACGTAACGGCGTTCGAAGCAAAACAGATTCTACGGGCCTTCCGTCATCTAGAAGATGGTGACCATATCGGCAAGGTCGTAGTGACATTCCCAGAATCTAGCACCGATCGGTCCATCCAATCAACGCCCCAACCTCGACGTATCAGACTCGACCCCAGTGCTGCCTATCTGCTGGTAGGAGGCGTCGGGGGCCTAGGCAGATCAACCGCGACTTGGATGGTAGAAAGAGGCGCGCGGAACCTAACGTTCCTCTCGCCAAGTGCGGGTCTAAGCGACATTAGTAAATCGTTGTTCTTGGAGTTGGAGTCCATGGGGTGCACTGTAACGGCGGTCGCTGGTCGCGTCGATCATATGGACGACGTACAGGAAGCAATCCGCCGATCCAGATCCCCTATCAAGGGGGTGGTGCAACTGGCAATGGTCCTCAAGGTAAGGATACACCCGCAGGGATAAAAACGCATAGCTGATGCTGACCAATATATCCCAGGACGTGCCGATTGTGGACATGGAATGGTCTCAGTGGAAGGATGTGCTCGCCCCTAAGGTCGACGGCACCTGGAACCTCCACCGGGCGTTCCAGTCAGAACCCCTGGACTTCTTCTTTTTGGCGAGCTCACTGGTCACCATCGCCGATTCTCTGGGACAAGGCAACTATGTTGCAGCCAATACCTTCATCGAAGCCTTCTGTCGGTACCGGCACTCTCTAGGCCTGCCTGCCTCCGTGCTCAACATCGGACCTATTAGCGATGTCGGCTTCGTAGCCGAAAACACCCACGCAATGCAGAACATCAAAGCCCAGGGACTCTATCTCCTCGGCGAGCGAGAGTTCCTAGATTTCCTGGAACTCGGCCTGTTAGATAGCTATCCCGCAGGCCTGAGCGCCGCTGCGCCGAACGCAGTTCCACCGATGCCGTGGTACAATAGCGCGCAGGTAGTGATGGGCCTTCGGTCGGAACAGGACCTCGACGGTTCGAATAACCGGACCATGTGGCGACGGGACAGGCGCATGGGCATATACCATAACGTGCGTGTTGGCGACTCGACCAAGACAAGCGAGAGCAGCGTCCTGCAGGAATTCCTCGCGCGCATCGCTACTGTTGAGGGCGGAGAGGAGGGGAAGTCGCTGCTCCGGGAGAAGAGTAGCATCGATTTACTGGCACGCGAGATCGGTGCCAAGATATACGATTTCTTACTCAAGCCCGACGAGGAGGTAGACATTGGCCTGACCTTGGCGCAGATGGGCCTTGACTCGCTCATGGCGATTGAGTTGCGGCGATGGTTTAAAGGTGGGTTTGGGCTCACGCTGAGCGTGCTGGAGATAGTTGGAAGTGGAACGCTCGCTCAGCTTGCGGAACTCGTCGCGAACAAGCTACTCGAAAAGCTCGAGAGTGAGTGCCGGAAGGCAACGTAGAGGTGGATCCGTTTCCTGCTTGATCGGTATTGAAACAGCATGCTTCGGTCTTGTCCATCGTCGTGATTGACTACCAATATATCATAGGCGCTTTCGCTTGATGCATGGCCGTATGTCGATCGAACTTTATGACCTGTACACAGATACACAGTATACAAAACATATCAAATAGTTATATTAGATCATCGAGTAGAGATGTCTCAATTTGCTCGCCACTTCACCTGACCCGTAATCTGCTCGGCTACCTCCTGAGTGAAATAAGTGAAATAGGGCATTCGACCACACGAAGGGTACCTCATCTCAATTCCCTCTACCCCTTTGCCCTTCCACCCCTCCCATTCTACACCCTCCCCTTTTAGGCAAAAGAAGCAAATGACAAGCTCAATGATACTCCATCCAAGCGCCGAGCAAACCCGCGGTCATAAATCCAACGAATATCTTGCCTTGTGGAAAAGCCGGTCCTCCAAATTCTGGATCAACTCCCATAGTTCTGCATGCATGAAAGTATATAAGTTAGCTGTTTCTCTTCAATAATATATAAAGAGCTGAGAGATAATATTCGACTCAGAATACTCAAGGCATAAGGGAGAAAATGACGACGCGACATATTTTATACATACCCAGGTGGAAGAATCGAAAGAAGTCCGGCAAGCCAGTAGATAGAGCCGGTAATTGCACTGGTGAAGATGAACTCTCGGCTTAGCTCCGCTGTGCTGGCCCGACGCCAAGTGTAATACAACGTGAGTCCGGAGAGCATAACAGCCAAAAGAACTGTCTGGACATTGTGAAACCTAGATTAAAGGCTGTCAGTACATATCAAAATGTCCGAGGTATACATATAACTAGCCGATCAAGCAGACAAATTATTGAGCCTTACTTCGCATGGGGCCGCCAGCGCGGATTGAACATGTGCGTTTCGTTGAAACAGTCGGCGAAGATGGTTCCGAAGCACATCCCGAGGGCATCAATAGTAAGTAATAGACGGCCTAGCATCTTGTTAAACTTTGGGAACCCTAGTTGCGATAGTAACACGGGTCTACTATAAGGATGAGGTATAAATGTTTGCTGTGTATCGACACTGTCCTCACTGTCCTACCGTTGCAAGAGTTTTGTTTTCATACGCTGAGTCGCGTAGGAATGCGCTCCACGTCACTGTGCTGCTCATTACTCGTTAACCTCGTTAACTATCGGCGGTACGCCTGCGCTTTGCAGGACGGGATGTGCGCTGACTAAATAATAGAGGGTCTAGAACTCGTGAATTAGATAAGCCAGCATTGCTACCTCGCGGTTTCGGCACTTTACTCTAATAGAACTTCCTCCACTCCCTCTATATTATCCAGTACGAAGTTTTGTAATCATGGAGTGTGGAAGGGAGAGCGAGAGGTCATCTTGCTTCGTGACAGTTCGGATTGAAAAAATTATTTGCCATTATAGTGCAGCAATTGTAGTAAAATACAGCAAAGCAGAAGTCTCTTGACTTAATATCGTCACCATACCCACAATTACAATAAATGCGGTCTGGGGTCTTCTAGACGCGGGACTCCTCAAAGTCCTAAACGAAAAATGCTCAAGTTATATACCGGTACAACGGGATCGTCTTTTTATCCCCTCCCCCCCTCCTAACGACTACTATTTCTTACTAGAACACCACGCCTCATGGCTGTCAGTCCTCGTCGCCAGCTACCGCTGCGATCATCGAAAACTGCCCACCCGCACCAGCCCAGACGATCCGTCTGTCACGGATAGCAGTGTTGTCGATCACGGTAGGAACTTCGATGTCGTCGATAGTACCTTGGCCCGTTTGGTAATTGGCTGAGAATCCCCAAGAGTAGACCTTACCGGCCTCATCCAACGCGAAGCTGGTGTCCGTGCCCGTAGCAATGAAATTGGCCTTCTCGACTCCTATAGCTTGTTAGTGTCGTCTTACCAAATACGAAGAAGAAAAACATACCGTCGATAGCGGTAGGTCGTGCAAGAATACGAGGCTTTCCATTGTCGTCAAAAACGGCGTTCTCCTCGGTGTATAACGTGGAGGGCTGACCAACTTGATGGCCGTCCACACGACCCCAGGTCAGCAGTTCGCCGTCCTTGGTGCATGCAACTGAGTGGTGCTCGCCGCCCACAATCTGGCTGATCTTATAGCCTTCCAGTGACTCGACTACCTGGGGCTGTAGCACCATGGCGTCGTCCTCTCCGGTGTTTTCGTTCAGGCCTGTCTGCGCATAGTTGTTCAATCCCCAAGCCCACACGTGATTGGAATCATCGATATAAAAGCTGTGGTAAGAGCCAGCGCTTACATGGATGGCGCGGTGCCTGCTGGAGAATCTTCCACATGCCTGCGGAATAAGTCCGGCGCTGGGACCACCCAGGCGGCTGAGCGGCTTTCGACCGAGCTGGAACTGGCCGCCACTACCCCAGGTGAAGACTTTGCCGGCTGCATCCAAAGCCAAAACATGATTCGAGCCACAAGCTAGCTGAACAATACCGCGTAAGCCGGGTATGATAGTGGGAGTCGACTGCGTTCGAACGCCTTCGCTAAACCCGATGATGCCATCAGAACCGCGGAAAGTGCCCCAGCCGTAGACCCAGCCGTCATCAGTCAGGATGAAGGATGCAGAGTCAGTAGCAGCGACCTGGACAATTTTCGTGTCTTGATCAAGCATACCAAGATCAACCTCGCCGGGTGTGCTCTCTCTGGGATTGATACCGGTATCATCTAGGTCGTCTATGTCAGAATCCTCATCTTCAATGTCACGTGTACCACCTTCCCAGAGGGTATCGCGGCCCAGTGCCTTATCGTCGTTAACGCCCCAAGTAAGGACTACCTGCTCGGAGGTGAGAGCAATGCAATGCATCCCACCGCAAGCTATAGCAACGACGTCCTTCAAATTGTGGTTGATTCGGGGTCTCTTCACATCAATAGGCTTCTTTCCGTCATACTTCTTGCTGCCTAAGCCAAGCTCGCCCGAGGAACCCTCGCCGAAGACGAAGACATCGAGTACCGTGGAAGGTACGTCATTAATAACAGCACCTCTTGCACCCAATCTTCTGCTGCGCGAAGAGGATCCGGTGGTAGTGGGCTTTGTGGCTGGTCTTCCGGCAGTCTTCTGGGAAACCGGTTTAGGGGCGCGCGTCTTCTTGGGGGCAGGGGGCTTCTTCGACGGTTCAGCCTCATGAGCATTCGGCTTGGAGGCGGCGCGAGGTTTCTTTGCCTGGGGTTTCGCAGTGGACTTCTCGCCCTCTTCATTTCCGTCTCTCTTCCGCTTTGTCGGCTTACTCGTTCGTTGCGCCTGCTCCGAGTGGGCTTCTCTTTCGGGACGAGGATCGGAAGGGAAATCCTGTGAATCTTCAAGACCGCTGTGGTCGTTGTCCTTTGCTTGCTCACGTCGGGCTTTCTTCTGTTTCTCTGTCTCCTTCTTGGTTTTCGACTTGGGTGGGTGAGGATCAAGACCATTTTGTTTGGCCCTTTCAGCCGTTAGTGCCTGTAGTAGCTCGCGCTTCTCCTCCGAGTCCTCCGGTGGAAAATATGAGAATCCGCCCGACTTTGCGTTTTTGGGGGATTTGGGAGGCATTGTGCAAAAGTCAGGAGACTACAAGTGAGAAGGCGAGGAGGTGATGCCACGATTGCTAATAACAGACGCGTGCTGAGTCAGGTGGTAGAGGTGAAGAATGAATGAATGGCTATAGGTAGGCGCGTATAAGAAGCAGTAGTAAGTCTAGTGCTGTGATACGTTGACAAGCTGGCAAGTGGAACGATGGCGCGCGTCTTCCTGGGGGCATTCAAAGATTGGTTGGGATTGACGGGAGATTGCTAATGTGGTAAGGTAAAGAACAAAGTGCGGAGGTGGGTATAACGGCTCGGGAAAATGCTCGAGAGTTCCTCTTTGTTATTTTTCGAGAACAATTTGGAGAAAGGTGTTCGAAGCAAAGAAGAACTGTTCGCGGTTTGGTAAAGAGTGCAAGTGAAAGGGAAAAAACGCGTTGGGGAAAATTTAGGTGGAAAAGCTGTGCAAAGGCGGAAAGAGTGAGCAGTGCTAGAGCTGCCCTCAGGCCGCAAGCAGACAGACAGGTACCTAGGTACCTAGGTAGAAAGAATCACGTCGCGCCCCTCAATAGCTTTGGTTCCGGGGTCTAGCTGCGCATTGGCAAATGACTCTCACCGCCCTTTTTTGGAACTTTTTATCCGGCAGAATTGTCTTCATTTCAATCAGGAGTAATCTAGATACCTAGCTCCTAAATAGTAAACTCCAAGACATCTTCACGATGTTCTTTACGCATCCCATCTCTCGTTCAGCCTGGGCCGACTCGTCCACAATATCCGGTGCACCGCTTCTAATGTGGTAGATTGCTATTTGTTGGTGTCGAATATATCCTATTTCTTCGTAGTAAAGTCGATTTCGTTTGGATTGGCGTTGGGGTGGGAGCCAGAGCTAGCTCTTTCGCAAGTGCATGATTCAGCAGGTCGGGCGCCACACGCGCAGCTGCGCCTATCTTCGAGTGGAGCATTCTCAGTCGATGCGTTTTCGCAAGTACATTGGCCAGCGGGCCGAGCTCTGCAGGAACAACGGGCGCCACTGATGTTATTTTCTACCGCGGCCTTATCGCACACACAGCCAAGAGCATTCGTCTTTCCACAACTACATGTCGCTTGCTTAGCTGCGACAAAAGAGTCAGTTTGCTATCCGATATTTTTACAGGTGTTGTCTCAAGTTCATGCGTACCGCATACACATTCACCTCTAGTATTCTTGCCGCAGCATATTTGTGTTACTTTTGAGGCTTCGGTTGCCATCAGGATAGATGTAGTTGTGTTGAGTAAAGATAAAGAAGAGAGGTGGTAAGATGGTGACGGATTGGGTCCTTATAGCTGATTCAGTCTTAGGTATTGTATAGTTAGTTATATGAGCGTCATGCTAAGGAAAATTAGAATGAATGTCTTGATATGCTACGAATCAAAAAAAAAAAAAAAAAAAAAAAAAAAAAATAATGGCAGACAATAACCTGAGTATATATAGCAACCTAAGTATGTATAGCCGCGATTTATGCCCCATCTAGTCCATGTAACTTACCATTGACATCACTAGTCGAACTCATCTGAGGCAATAGGTAATCAACTTTTCGCTAATTGGTTGGCAATTTCTTAACTCAGAGGCCCCGGCCAAAAAAAAAGCGTGGCACAATAGCATTTCATTTACGTCATCGTGGATTCGGCCTGTTGCATGGCTTGAGCAATAGCAATGGAATCTTAGAAGTACGCAGATTTTATATGCGAGCACCTCCGACGGGCGAGCCTCACAGGATGGAGGCACACGGTATAGTAAGGGATTACATACTTACTAGGCTTGAACGATATCCCTCATACCGAATTGCAACGAGCAACGCAGCTACAAGCAAAATAGCTACGTAGGGATTTGAACGATAAAAGCTCAGACCGGCATGCAAGCATTATGTGTATGTGATACAAGTTGAGTTTATCCGATGATATAGCAATGCGCCTCTCTCTCTCTCATGGGCAGCTCTCATGAACAACTACCTACCTTTCAGCAACCAGAAACACTGCTTAATAATGTGTTAGACGGAAGTCTTCGATCGGCATTAGAAACCGTGTCTGGGGGCCTAGTAGCACAGCATGAAAGAATCCTGTCTGACAAAAGTTATTCAGCATAAAAAAAGTGAAGAAATAGCGCGTGCCAATAATATCTGCGGCAGAATCTAACAATCGGAATTTTCGGTAAATAACCAACCTGACTGCCCGATAATACCATACGAACAGGTAATATAAATGGAACGCATATAATCTATTAGCATGCGCCTTTGGGGTACAAGTTGTGTAGAAAAAAATATTTGCCATTTGGTTCGTATCGGTGGTGGTTTCACTGCAAGATAACCTCCCTGCATGACAACGTGCTAGTTATCGAACGATGCCTACGGAATACCTACACGATGCCTACCTACCTTCTAGAGTTATAGGTCAATACGTTGTAAACTTGACCCCCCAGTTGATTTCTTTATCACTAAAAAGGATACCTAAGGTTGTGATAGTCTCGATACCAAGCGAAAGATCCGCCGAAATACGTGTGACTACTGTGCTATTCAGGTCGTAAGGCTCCAAACGGCGGGATGCGAGTCAGCTCTCGCTATTCCAGCTGGTCCAGGGGCTATGCAAATCCGGTTTTCGTATTGGCTTGACTCTAGGCGCTGTGGACACGCCAACGTCATCGCCCTAAAAGCCCTGATGTGACTCTAGGTAGGCAGGGGAACTACTAAAAACAACTCTATTTGTGCCAATATATAGTCTTATGTCCATCCCTTTCGCGTTTGACCGTCAACTAGGTAGCCATGCGATTTCTAAATCACAATGAATTGGTATAGGGGACCAACGTTAACGGCAGAGCCGTCGACAGTGAAACCCGAAAGTGCCGGTAAGAGGCTAAGAAGGAAACTCCAAAAGATTGGCACACGACAACGTTGGTATCATTGTGAAAAGGTTGGAACCTCGATCGTTACCAACAAGACCGATCAAGCAGCCCCCGAAACCCTGGATATTCGCGATGGCAAGTGGCTTGAGCAGCTTCGCAAAGGCGGACAGCTCTGTCGCGGGGCCCCTAGTGTCGCCCAGCCCCAAAACCCCCACCGCCACTCCATGCAGGTTATTCCCGAGTTTGCGCATCTCAGCATCAACGAAGCGATTCCGGAGCGACCGCTTGATAAGAGGGCATCCTGTGCCACTCCCTCATCAACTTCGTCGATTCCAAGACGATACGCGAAGACACCAGTCTATCGTATTGGACAGTTAGAAAACTGGCCAGGGCAAGATGTCGAGCGCATTGCGGAATCCTACCGAGCTCTACTGGAATCGAGTTGCGCCATATTGACGCAACAATCTTCACCATTACGTCCAGAAAAGCCACATCTTACAGAAACGAGGAACCAGGATAGCCGAGAGGATACTATACAAGAGATGGGGTCCCCACACTCCGACGACGGGACGTTGGTAGCATTCGAGGAGGATGCGACCATCATTAAGCCGAGCTCTATCTCGCCAGGGTCACCGTCGCCACGGGACAGTAGGCGTAGGCACGAGCAGACACAGCCAGCTCCAGTGAGAGGAGCGTCACCAGCCGGAAGTCCCAGTCTGCAAATATGCCTCGATCTCCTCGGACGGGAGCTGTCCTCGTCCCTACGTCCGAGTGCGGAGACATCAGCTCTCCAGGTGTGGGTCATGATTGAAGCTTACGAGAGATTACGGGATCAGGTCCTCGGGACGTATCTAGACTCTGACCAGGACTTAAACGCCATGCTTGACACGTGGATCAAGGCACTGTATGCGGTTCATGATAAAATGACAGGCTGTGACGGGCATGTAAGTGAAAGCGAGTATGAAGACTAAGAACCTGGAAGTCCGGGAGAGTTGACCCAAAGTAGCATACACGCAGGGCGCTCGAACTCTCTGTGATAATACTCGCTTGAGGGGCTTGTGATAAGGTAGGTGTAAGGAAGGGAAAGCATCTTGGATTGTCTATATTATACAGGTGTCTTGGATAGAGGAATGGGCCTCTAGGGTTTCATGTTTGGCGATTGGGGAAATGGAACTTGCGAAGGGAATAGCTTGCAGTAAACGGAGTCAAGGTCGGAAATCATTTGGAGCGGTATACCTGGCTGCCCCATATTTCATTATTACTCATCTTTTCGTCTATCTTATCACTCTTCCTAGCAACCCTGGCTGCCCGGGCATTCGTTATCACTTAGCGGGATAAATCACTAGACGCGACTCGACGCGTATAATACATGACATTCTACCCACGACCGATCATTTTGCCGACTTTTGTGCATTGCATTCCGACGCAAATTCTCACTCCACACTCGAAGAAACATGCCCCTCCTATCAAGTAGCCGTCGGCTACAAAGTGCTGCTGAGCGCAATCGCAGCCGACCGACGCATTCGCAACCCAGCGACGCACCGGCAGAACTACCAGAGTACGAGCCTCCGGCATTTCCGCTTACCGATGAGTCTAGACGCGCACTCTCCCAGATAGCATCGAACAAAGATACACGAAAGTACGGGGAACAACTAAATAAAAGCATCGATCTTCTAAGCGCCAGTGTGCGCGATCTCAACGACAAGTATGCCGAGAGGAAGGAACACCTTCGGACTCTCCGAGAGAAACGTGGCGAAGATGGCGAAAAGAATGAACGCGAGAGGGCCGAAGAGAAGGCAGTGTTGATGCTCAAGAGCACCATACCACAGCTGACGACCGAATGTGATCAAGCCGTCCGAAATGCCATTGACTTGAAGGTCGAGCTCGAAGATAGCAGTAAGGCATTGAAGGAGACGGAGCGCCAACTTGAGACCGAAATGACAAACGTCGCGGATAATCGAGCAGGTCGAGGCAGTGACGACGACCACGATGAAGACATACCCGACGCCGACTTACCAGATATAGTGGGACCGCTGCAATTGCTTCGGAAAGCCAAGGAGCAGGCAGCTTCCGACTATGCGTTGAGGAGCCTGTATGAGAAATATGGACTTAGCAACGATTATATCGGTTTCAAGCGTCTGTGGCACGATGCCGTAGAGAGAGATGGCAAGCCATTACCTGACGCATCTCGATGGTTTACCGAGGCAGGAAGTCACGACGAGGCGGGCGACGATGAGGATCTGATCATCGCAGAGGAGCACGTGGATGTCCGCTGCCCCCTGTCTATGGTAGTCATGGAAGACCCATACACGTGTCAGATATGCAAGCACACGTTTGAGAAGAACTCCATTACCCAGTTTCTAAGAAGCCAACCAGGTGGTCGAGCGCAATGTCCACAGACTGGCTGTGTTAAAGTATGTAGACGCGGAATTCTCTCGCCCCAGAAACCGGTAGCTAATTTTGATTATAGCAAATATCAATACAAGATTTCCAGCCCGATCCTGTCATGCTTCGCAAAATCAAGCGAAGGCTAGCGGCACAGCATGCAAATATGGGAGAAGACGACGACGAGGATGAGGAGGATGGCGGTTTAGACATTCAGACAGCGCCTAGCCAAAGAATTAAGTCAGAACATGGAGGAAAGGGTCGCAGTCGCCACTCTACCGAGGACATTGAAGATGAGGAAGATGACCGGGAGGAGGGTTAACTTGCTCGATCTCATTTAATAAGACGAGCCAAGGCGGCTATTCGCGGGAATGACCAAACATGTATCATCGTGGCCTCTAGATTATCAGAAGTGGTCATAGCCGTCCGCTGTGTCCTCAATTTACTATCTCAATTGCTTTGGATTTTCTTTCGCGGCCTGCTCACACCCTCGAAACTGGTCATGAAAAGGGAGACATCGTGCCATCTAGGCATTGAAGCGCCGAACAAGTTTGTGATCTCACCCGAAAGCAGGAGGAGAAAATGGGGAACAAGAACAAGTGGACCCTCTTCTCTTCCGCCAGACACCACCTTGGAGATTCCAGAGTCTTTCATGAGACAGGCTTGATAATTCTGTTACAATGATTTATAGTTGACGATTTTCACCTTTGCTATACAACGGCCTTTTGATATGGCCCGAGATCAACCAACCGTGGCTCAGCTTGACGAGGTCAAAGCAGCCGTAAGTACTCTCCTTTGCCATCCCAACTACGACGACGGCTCTGCTGACTCCGTGCTCCTCCGTTTAGCGTGGCATTCTGCTGGAACTTAGGTAAGTGTACAAAACATGTCGTATCAGCATCTTTTTCTCTAGACTCTAGAATACTCAAGTGTCTCAAAGTGAAGGCTTTCCCAAAGCCTCTAGCTGGACATACTCTACTGAACTCAAGAATCCCAAGAGAGAAATGCTGACACGACATGTTTATACAATCAGTGCTCATCGACGAAGACGGGAGGCTCGAACGGGGCTGGCATGCGTTACGACAGAGAGGGAGGCGGTCCCGCGAATGCTGGTCTTCATCACGCCCGAGCCTTTCTAGAGCCTATCAAAGCAAAATATACCTGGATCACGTACGCTGACCTTTGGACGCTGGCGGCCGTTGTTGCTCTGAATGAGATAGGCGAGCCCAAAATAGCTTGGGTTGGCGGAAGGACGGGTTACACAGACGATCGCAAGGTACCGCGGCGCGGGAGGCTGCCCAACGGCGCCCTAGGTTCCAACGACCAGGACATTGTTCTCTGTCAGACGCGCACAACCTGGGACGTTGCCAGCAAGTCCTCCTTTTCAGCCGGTTTTGGGAGGATAAAGGCCCGTAGTTGGCACAATTTAGGGGTTATCACCTCCAAAAGATGCTTTTAAGACTCAAGTAGCTTAAAGGAGTAATTACTGATTTTCGTTACTGCAGTGCTGCTCCGTCAGGCTTTGACGGGAAGTGGGTTAACAACTTGACGCGATTTTCGAACCAGTGTTTTAAACTGCTACTAGCTAACGAGTGGAGGAAAAAGGTGCGGCGCAACGGGGTAGAGCAGTTCGTTTACGTAGAGGAGAGTTTAGAAGTTGGATACGGCGAGCAGCTTGAGGAGCTCATGACGCCACCCCCGGACGTAAGTATATAAAATATGTGTGTCGGTATTTATTTCCTTATCTCATAGAGCGCGTAAGTTTCTTAAAAGAGAACACTTTCTTGAAGCTTCTTGATGTATCTGCCCCCCCCCCCCCCCCCTACTAAATTCTACAATGCTAGGAGAAAAATGCTAACACGCACGACCTGTTAAACACAATTACCTAAGATATCGCTTCTTTCCAAACCCGAATTCCAGAAATGGGTTCAATAGTATGCCGTGGATAAGGACCTATTCTTTGACCACTTTGCCAAGGTGTTTGCTAAGCTCCTCGAACCGGGTATTCAAAGAGATGCTAAGGGCAAGATCATCAACAAGCAGAATATCGAGGATGGATACAGAAGCGCGCTAAAAACGACACCGCCACCGCGCTCGGAGATCAGAATATAAACAACGTAGGATGCGAGGGAGGCCCATCGAAAGAAAACGAGGAAGAACGTCGCAAAATTATAGCGTCATAGTGGGAATAATATGTTTGCTCTCGCGGAGCCGAGACTCGTCCTGCATTTCTAAAGCTGTATATCGGTGAGCTATAACAAGAGGAATATAGAATTTCCTACTTGATAAGAATGCGAGGCATCTTTGCACTCCGACTTACAACTGTATGAACTTCCTACCAAGTAGGTAAATTCCATTAAGTACTATTTCTAAGGGTACCTAATGTATCTCTAATATCCATGTTCAACAACAGTAGAGATGGGTATCATGTAAAAAGAACCTATGAGTGGGTACTTTAAAGAAGCTGCTAGACTTAAACCATGCAATCGCTCCCCCCACAAACTATACCCCTTAGAAATGGCTGGCCGATCAAATCGGATACTTAAAATTAGAGTAAAGGTGTGAAAGTGAGAGGGCTCAATTATCACGCAGAGTTTGCGGATCTCCTCCAGATCATGAAGGCAGCTGCAGCTGCGCAAGTCATGGCTCCTAAAGCAAGGTACAAGCTCGTCCGGTCGGGTGGCGGCTCATCACTCTTGGGGAAAGCCGTGCTAGGATTCGTTGCAGCCTCTGCTAAGGCGACGAAGAGTTCACCGATGCTGTTCCACGTCACGCTCACATGAACCGGCGTGCTCATCATCAAGCCTGATGTGTATTGGTCCGGCTGCAACTCACTTCGCTGAGTTGTCTTGTCCTTGTCCGCCTTCAGGGCCGTGTAGATTGAGGGCAAGTCATCAAGTTGCGGATACCGTCTGCGAAGATCAACAATGTGAGAAAAAGAATCCGGGTCCGACGAATCATACGCATAGCAGATCAAGTCGCAGGCATCCAGTCTAGCTTGATTTTCCAGAATGGCAGGCTCGAGCTCTCCAAGCTCCTCGAGAATGAGGTAGCATTGCTTACCGCCTTGTAGTTCCACACTGTTCACGGCTCTCCGGGATTTAATAGTTGGATGGTAGAGGCCATCGAACGGCCGGTTGAGGAATGCATCCAGAAGCGACGATTTACCGGCACCCGCCGCGCCAATGATGTAGCACAGCACAACATTTCGCTCAACACGGCCGGGGCGTCTCCTCCTCTTTCGAGGCTTTATTACCTTTAACGCCGACGCAAGAGTTTCTCGAGCATTAGGGGGCTCAAAGCCCAGGTATGCAAGATATTCCAGCGTCGTTTTCGGTTCCAGAAACGTAGTCATACTCCACTGAGCGAGCCAGCCCTGTAAGGTGATGTGGCCGGCTTCGTTCCGAACCGTGGTGGACGGAAATGAGGCCTCTACCCAGGATTGAGGAAGGCCAGTAGTGGGCGCGAACAGAGCGCACAGTTCCTGATCGTTCAAACCGCCATCGTTATCCTTGTCAAATAACAAGAACAGATCCATGAAGAACCTGTAACCAGCTGGGCTCAGCTCGGCCGAAGCGAATTCGGGGACGTCAAACTTGGGATGAATGAAACTGTCCTCTAAACTCAAGCTATCGGTATAGTGGTATTTGCGTAGTATGATCCAGATGGTCTCATGACGACCCTTTTCGGCATATGTCTTGTTCAGCTGGAGGAAGCCTCGCAAGTCTATGCCTTTTGCCGTGTCAGACCCCGAAACAGACTTGGCGATAGACAGTTTGATATTGCCGAGATCTTCGGAGGACAAGGGCTTATCGAAGCACTTGGCCTGGAATTCCTGGATCTCGCTGTCGTTTAGATACCCATCCTGATCCTTATCGCAAAGGTAGAATATTCTCTTCAGAGCCGATACACAGGCCGGCTTGAGGTTCGATTCCTTGTAATCGAAGAGAGGGGCGATGGGGTGGGTAACAGCTTTCTGACAGAGAAAGAAGGTCTCGTTGACGTTGTGGTGCTCTCTGGCGCTCGCTCGTATGCAGGAATCGATTTCCCTAAACTCATTCATGACGGGTAGCATTTCGTCGTCGACAACCTGCGGCATGGTGTTGTCGGTCAAGTCACATTTGTTGGCACACAACACTACCGGGACATTCACGCCGAGGGAGCGGAAGTAGGGCATCCAAAACAGGGCAACGCGCTCGTAGCTGTAATGGTCGGAGTAGACCAGAAGGATGACGTTGGACTTGCGGATTTCCTTGCGGAGGGTAGTTCGGTCTTGCGGGCGGGCCGACGTATCGACGATGGTGGTGGTAACATTTTCGGGAGTGCCAATGCTCGGAGGAATGGTGATTTGCGGCAAAACGGGCTGGATCTTATTACTCACAAACACATCCTTGACAAGAGATGCGATAAGGCTCGATTTGCCGGTGCCTTCGTCTCCACAGACACAAACACGCACTACACATTACCGATACCGTCAACGATAAAGGGATTCGCCATGGTGTAAGATGAAGCTTAGGGCGGTGTACCTGTAGCCATGCTGCTAAATGAAGATAGCAATATGGAGTTTCCCTGCTATGATGCCATCTATTCCCAAACCTAGCGGTGGCCAGAGAGGACGACGCTAATCTTTAGGAGAGAGCAAGATTGTTCCGGTGCCGACGCCGTTCTTCGCTCGCTTGCTCACTCGCTATAAGAGTAGAATGGAGCTGGCCGGTTGAATCTTAAAGGTAATTGAGTCGGTAGCCCCCGGACATGGGCGTAGGCGTGGGAGCGAAGGTGAAATGGTGAGAAACGGGGATGGTTGGATGAAATCCGATGTTACTTTGCCAGATATTGAATTTTCGGGACCATGTAGCTCTTATATTGCTGATTGGGGTGGAACTCGTAGCGTAATTGCATACCTGAGGTACATATACAGCCACCAAACATAGAGGCAGTTATGGGTACCAAGGTACATAAGGTATGTAGGCAGAGGGTGGCTCCAGATACATAACTGTCCTGGTACATGAATATCTACATATATGCCGGACTGATTGGCATTTTGGATGTTTTCATTTACCTGGTATGATAGAATAAACCGAACACTTTATTGCATCGCAGCCCTACGTAAGGTATCCTGGGTATCAAAATGGTTGTCTGCCTACCCCGGTACCCCACATCGAACCCATTACGTGACCCTTGTTCTCCTAGAATATGCTCCCACTATCCACCCTCGCAGCAAGACCTCCTAAGCTTCAAGACGGTCTTGAAGGCGCACATATAGCATCTCACTCTTGCTCTCCTAGAATTGCCTATATACGCTATACCTATGGGCTGACACCGCTTGCTTATACGACACGTCTAATTTAATAGGTCTTCTATTGCATCCACCAGCCAGCTTGTTGGCCGTATTGTGGTGTTTGGATGGGCTATACCATTTGTCATTACACGACATTGTTCCAATAGAGCGACCCTCGGGGCCTAGTGTGCTCTCATCATGTTGTAAGATTGCTCTGTCCCGGCGCTACCGTCACGGTCGTCTCGCTAACGAGCCCGTCTCGCACTCTCAGTGTGCTGCCGCCTCCCCCTAGGTATCCTACGCAGGCAGCGTATAATGCCGCTGTCGCTGCTGGTCATGCCACTCCCATGATCGAGACGAACAATATTCTATCGAAACCCGAAGATCAATTCCTCGCTGGAGAGGGTATGAGTGCGCGGAAGCTATCTGAAAACCCCGCTAAAGCCATCGCGCAGGAACATACATACTCAAAGAAGACCTCCTTCTTGCGACGCCACCGCCCCATCCTTCCGAAGCACCAGTCGTAAACCCCAACCCTTTAGCGACGACGCCCCAGCCGGCCACGGCCGGAACCAAGGTCTCGCTCCTCAGCTTAGAAACTCGAGCACCTCCGCCAGCCCCTTTTAAGCTGCCTCCGACGACCACGACACTATCGCCGAGCATACCCGAACACCCCAGCGAGGGGCGATACTCTAACGACGCCAAGCTCAGTAGCGACTGTGAGGGGAGAGGCACCTCTGTGAGCGACGGAGGGCCATCGACATCCGCAACCGCCACGTCGGCACCGGCATTTGGTGACGGAAATGCTCTACTCGCACCAGAGAAAACTAAGGATCCCAACAAGCGACGAAAACCCAAGAACAACATGACTAAGAGTAACTCTTCTTTCATCTCTCGCGTTATAATCAACGAGACCTTCTCCAAAAAGCTCTCGGATCGGCCTGGCGATGGGCTTTTTGCATTTGCCAACATCAACCGTGCTTTTCAGTGGCTGGACTTGTCCTCTTCTACGAAAGCCGACTACCTAACCAAAATTCTATTTACAAAGGCTCATTGCTTAAGTCATGACGTCAACTTGGTTACGAAAAGTCCAAGCCATATCGATATAATAATGGGCTTTTCGACGGGTGAGATCATTTGGTGGGAGCCCATGTCCCAGCGATATACTAGGCTGAATAAGAACGTGAGGATTCTAGTCTCTCCCCTTGATCTGGTACTAAATACCTTCAGGGCGTTATAAACAAGACCCCGGTCTCTCAGATACGTTGGATTCCCGGAGCCGAGAACTTGTTTCTAGCCGCTCATATGGACGGCACGTTGGTCGTTTATGATAAGGAGAAAGAGGATGCCATGTTTACCCCCGAGGAGGAGGAAACCAAATTCAATGGGGAGGGCGCTACTCCCAAGGTCGTGGACCACTATGAAGAGATCAACATCTTAAAGTCCGTCCACTCCAAAACCCAGAAAAGTAACCCGGTGGCTGTGTGGAAGTTATCAAACCAGCGGATCAACGCCCTTGAGTTCTCTCCCGAC
Source organism: Hypoxylon sp. FL1150 (assembly GCA_022495205.1). Classification (NCBI taxonomy): domain Eukaryota; kingdom Fungi; phylum Ascomycota; class Sordariomycetes; order Xylariales; family Hypoxylaceae; genus Hypoxylon; species Hypoxylon sp. FL1150. Next base: position 47,245 of record MU376315.1, on the reverse strand, counting down.
AATCGCCATCTCGCTGTAGTATCGGAAGACGGTACAATGCGGATCATCGATTACCTTAAAGAAGAGTGAGTACCTAGTTGGGAGCACTGGGCTTTGACGATAACTAATGGCACTATAGGCTCTTTGGTGTGTATAATGCGTATTATGGCGGGCTTACATGCGTATGTTGGTCTCCAGACGGCAAGTATGTCCTCACTGGAGGACAAGATGATTTGATTTCTATCTGGTGCCCTTCGGAAACGGCACTTATGGCACGATGTCAGGGCCATCAGTCATGGGTTACGTCACTGGCATTCGACCCGTGGAGATGTGACGAGAGAAATTATCGGTTTGGCAGTGTGGGTGAAGACTGCAGGCTATGTCTTTGGGATTTTAATGTTGGGATGTTGCACAAACCTAAGGCAGTTGGTCTCTCATATGAACAAGCTACTATTTTACATTTGCTAACACGGCACATTAGACATCCAGCCGGCAGCGAGGCAGTATTTCCTCTCGACTTCCCGCGTTACATCGTGCCGAGACTCAAGGTACTTCGGCTAGTAGGTTGCGGTCAGACTCTACTACCTCAGCGGCGGATGGGGAGGAAGAGAACACGATTAGCCATCCTGTCGAACCGTTATCTAGGACGGCAATATTGCCGCCGGTATTGACAAAAATTGTCGACAAAGATCCGCTCAGCTGGATCGAGTTCACCGAAAAGGCCATCATGACAAGCTGTAAAACAGGTAAGCGTATAGGTCCGAGAATGATGAACCGCACTGAGACCATTTTAGGGCACATAAGAACTTGGAGCCGACCATCGGACTCCCCAGCCCAGACGGATTCATGACAAGAGATCATTCTTCATTTTCAAGCGGTGAAACTAAGGCAATAATCCAGTCACGGTATATATTAATCCCGTAGTCGTGTGGATATCCTCAAAACGAACAGTAAGGTAATTCTAAGATGGGTAGGGGCGAAAAAAATGTTTTTGTAGTCATAGGTTGGGGCGATGCTACGACAAATCTCGAAACTTAGTACCTGGCTTGCCATTCCCGCCCGGGAGACTAGTCCGGTGGCTTTTCGCACCGGGTTAAGAGCACCTAGGCTGGGAGCAAAGTATCTGTCTTGAAGTCGTACTAGGGCAGTGAATGCTTACCCACGGAACCAGTGACGAGATTGGTTTTGTGATGTGGAATCGGATAGCGGGGCGAGAGAATCATAACAACTGTTCTCCGTTTAGAATGTCGACTACTACAGTGCGATACGACCATTTGTGAACATACGCGACTCGATACGCGAGAGATTTACGACGGGGACGACTGATTGAGGGATGCCGCTGCAAAATGCACTGCGTCTCGTCACAAGGAAAAGCACAATGAGGCTCCTACGCTCCTACGCTACATGCGGGAAAGAGCCTCATCAAGTTTCTACCATTCCACATTATTCGGCCCTTCAGAGCCAATCCCAACGGTGTACCTAGGGAATAAACCGAATGGTTGGCTGGTTCGGCTGGGGGCTTCTATCCATTTGTATAGATAATCGTTAGATGAGGACGGACCCTCAACCCCTCTTAAAATGGTATTCCGTCAATATGGCCCCTGTAATATGATACGTATGATACACCATACACCTAATACCGCCCCACCCCAATAGTGCTGCAAAGTCATCAGAAAAACTGTTCGCAGTAGATCCACTTGTGAAAAATTCGCTACCATTTAGACCCGCCTTGTCCGATGTCAGAAAAAGGCCTCATCCATAGCTATCTCGGGAAACCCGTACACATATATTTTTTTAATAAATCCAATATGAAATATAAGCTATGCTTGATGAAAAAGTAAGTTAATGATGAGTATTAAGATATTATTTGGCAACCCCAGGCACCATTATTCTAATATATATTAAAACCCTGGTCGCTAGTATTTAGCTAGTAATAAAATATGTTATTCTATTAGCAATAGTACGTAAATACCAAGTAATATTCGGTACTTATCAGTAAGAAACAAAATTATCAGCCTTTGGGTATATTGCGATCATTACAATTTGACCTCATTCATAGTAATTATATCGAGGCGAAGCATTATTGGTATGGATTATCGACGAATCGTCAAGTTGTAACTCATACATCTAAGCAGGAAAATATTCACGACAACCAAACACGCTGACATGATACCAGACGCGTGTAAACTTTTCTTAGTGGCAGCTTAATTCTCGCCCTAATCACTAAACTAAATTCTAGAATTCGAGTTCCAGATTCGGCATGGAAACGCTGATTATGTTAGCTGAAGTCAAGGGAGTTGGGTGTTCGGTCCTACAAGCTCAATTAACAACCTATTTTTGGCGTACAAAGTCAATCCAAGTTCATTGATAACCATTAGGCAGCGCTAGATCCCTGCGTGTTGTGGTAGTAAAAGCGTGTCAGACTGCACAGTATCGTCGTTGCGGCTTACTTCCAAACCTCGGCAGCAGATCTGCCTGTGCTTTTCGGCTGGCTGGGTGGGTGGTTGTTTGGCCGAAGGTGTTGAGCGTGGCAGGGTAAATGTACCTAGGTACCGAAGGAGACCTGCTCCAGGCACCTTGCGCACAAGGTCGTACTCCGTGGAGCCAATCAACATTGGCGCATTGGGCCCGCAATCCTTCGATCATGTTAAGATCCTGGCGGAATCGCAACCGCCCGTGAGGCGGTATTGCCCGCCGAGAGCAGCACAAGGACTTGAGAGGTGAAGCCTCCCCGACGGAAATTCGTGGATATTTCGGGGGTCACCAATTTGGAAACTGGCATAGTACGTTCTTTTCCTCTGTGATAGATTTCTCTGTGCATATTTACCATTCAGCGATCTCATGAGACCGATATTCCCGGTAGCAGCTCCACCCCAGCTGTGAGTCTGGGCGGTGACATTGGAGTGGCGTTGCAATAGACAACGTGGGAGAGCTGAGCTGGGCCAAATAACTCCATATGAACGAATGGATGCATGTTACGGACGAACGACAAACTCCACACCATGACATGATGCGATCGTTCTAAGGGGTCCGGGTCTGGAATTCTGTTATCGAAGGTACACGCGCTCGACAACCACTTCGATGTTAACTTCCAAAAGAAACAATTGCCATCACAAATGGATTCGAGACGCAGCAACAACAGCCAATTTAAATATTTGCAGTGCGTTCACTGCGACACATGTGACCATGACCATCAGTCCAACCCTCCCCTTACTGATATAGTGTGTGTGTGTGTGTGTGTGTGTGTGTGTGTATGTGCGTATGTACCTAGGTGAGGATGGGACGGATGGGTGGGCTAGGCTTGAGCTGGTTTGAGTTGATGAGTCGAGGTTCCGCGTTATCGGCCAACCACCGCGTGACTTGCGCACCATCGTTCGAACGGGTCTCCGTTCAAACGGAGTGGCCCTACCAGTGCGTGCGACCGGCCGATTATCAGGTTCGTTAGTGACACCCTGAGAACGAGAGACAAGAATTTCTTGCTAGGACCTCGGGAGCACAACGATTCCTTGGCTTCTATGTTCTAAAACACACCTTGCAGCTCCACCAAAACGCGCATACCGGAAGGTGATGACATGTATTGGATGCTACCATGTACATATGTAGGTAGGTGTGTACTTGTTCGCTCATTCCCATGATCTACCCTCAGCGCAGATCCCGGCCGGCTATCACCGTCCTAGGTAAAAGACAAGTCCAGCCAAGTTCCAAAATTTACCTACCCCTTTGTCACCAACCTCGCCTGGGTTTGGCAACCGTAGGTTCCTCTGACCGTATCCCTTTCCGGGGCCTCCACTACTTACATACACACATACCTACCCATATACAATGTATATGTACACGTATAAGTGTACAAAGTCTCTTGACTGGTTTGCTAACCCATCTGCCCATGTAACTCTGCGAGGGACAAAACTGCCCACGAAGAAGAAAAATGGGACGGGACCGCCTCGGCCAAGGGCGGCGGAATGTCCCCGTCCCTGACTAGCTTTGTCTCCCCGTTACCATAAAAAAACCGTTGCAGTTGCACTGCTCCCGTCATTATGTATTTGAACGGACAAGGAGGCAAAGAGAAAAGGAATCGGGATAACTAAAAAAGTAGCGGTACCCACTCCGCTAGGAATTTCTCTATCTCGTATCTTGTTTGTCATACATGTCCTTGCAAAGCCCACGCGCTTCGTACTAGCACGGATCGCTTCTGCAAATTGTGTACAGTCTTTTAACACCTAGTCCTATCTCGCCGCGTATCCCTGATCATGACTAACCTTCACCATCTACCGTTCACTTTTCGTGGGCGAAACTCCCAAGTCTGCTCCCCAAATGCAGGCGTATCCTCCAAACCTCTACACGCCGAATCCCTTGATTTAAAAATGCCCTCTTTTAATCCTTTTACTTCGGTTGCTAGCCGGAATGCCTGTTCTTTATTCGAGATACGGTAAGCCAAGCAATCGGGTTTGGGCAACGTCCGCCGCAACCTTGCTGAGTCCTGATTACAGTCTCGAGAACGACTTTATCGTTTTCCGTGGAAACGAGCATGAGGCTTCTGGCCAGCTGTTGAAGGGTGTTTTGGTTCTGTGTCTTAGGGAACATCTAAAGGTCGAGGATGTCCACTTACGATTGATGGGAAACTGCCGGGTAGCATGGGTAGATGGAAAACAGACGCCGTCCGGTATACACAACCAGAAGGTCGACAGGACAACTACAATACTAAGGCACACCTGGCCGCCGTTCGTGGGCGAGTCCACGCATCACAATACCCTAGCTCCTGGAAATTACGAATGGCCTTTCGAGATGATGTTGCCGGGGGATACTTCGGAGAGTGTTGAGGGACTCTACCAGACCGGTATCACCTACGTCTTGAAAGCGACCGTCTCGAGAGGGAAATTGGCTAAGAATTTACATTCTTACAAGCGATTCCGAATTATTCGGACCCTGGAGCCTGCGGCGCTAGAGTTCAACCACGCCATGAGTGTGGAAAACATATGGCCCAACAAGATTGAATACTCGGTGGTTGTCCCGCAGAAAGCAGTGGTCTTTGGGAGTCATATACCTTTGGAGATGCGATTCACGCCTTTGCTGAAAGGCTTGGAAATGGGCAATATCACGGTCAAGCTCATCGAGATCCAGGAGTTCAGCGTGCAAAGTTACCCGGTCCCCGCAAAGTCACATAAGCATGATCGCGACGTCACGTCGTGGAATCTTGAGGTCACTCGCGAGCAGCACTGGCATGACAATATCGAAGAGACGGGACAGGAGGGTTGGGCTGTTAACAAGGAACTGTCGCTGCCTAAACGCCTGAGCAGATGCATACAGGATTGCTCGGTTCACGGCATCAAAATCAGACATAAGCTCAAGTTAACGGTGGCACTAAAGAACCCAGACGGTCATATTTCCGAGGTACGATTATCTATGATTTTCCCGGTCTAGTCGAGTACTTCAGCACTAACAGCGTTGCAAATAGCTTCGGGCATCATTACCCATCACCATCTTCATCTCCCCAAACATGCCTTTGGACGAAGAGGGTAATCTCGTCTCCCAGGCGCCAGAGACGGCTGGCGAGATGAACGAGAACGATTCATCAAGCATGGCCCCTCCTGGCTACGGGATGCACGTGCTCGACCAGCTATACGAGGATGTAGACCCGAGCGGCATCATGACCCCCGGCGTGCACAGCGGTGTCAACAGCCCCTTCTACGCTCAATCCCGGGCAGGCTCGTCGGAAAACCTCTTCGCCATGGCTCACGCCGTAGCTGTTCCTCCCGCAGCCCTGTCCTCTAGGCTACAAAACGTATCGCTGGACGAGTCTCGAAGAAACGAATCCTACATTTCAAACGGATCTGGGTCCGGGGCCACGACTCCCTTCACTCACCAGCAAGATAGCGATCACGCCGGGGACTCGTCGCAAGTACACTCAGTGCAGCTGTCTCGACAGACGAGCGTAGAGGATCAGATTGGCCACGCGGGTCATCACACACCCCCGGAGCATACCGAGTTCCCGGACCTAGAGCAGTTGAGCAAGGTCCCCAGTTACGCGACAGCTACGAGAACGCCGCTACCGAGAACTCCCAGCTACACGGGCTCCACCGTTCTTCCGGATTATCAGACAGCGATGAGCGCGCCAGCGTCGCCGACTCGAATAATATTGACTGACCCTCTGTCGACCATTACAGAAGGCCCACACATGGAGTTGGACGCGAGTTCAGACGCCCGGTCAAGGAGCGCTTCGCGGACTAGTCAGCCCAATCGGCATTCCATGGGCGGTTTCAACTTCCTCCCCGGCCACGCAGCGGTGGGTGGCACTGATGGCGAACGACGACTACGACTCATCCAAGGTAGGAGTGGCTAGCTGCTACGACACCTGTCCGATTGCTACTCTGCCATTTAGAAATGCACCCTCAGCCCGGAGAGTCTGGGCATGATGTTTGTTGGTTTCTAATGGTTTCTTGGCTTAGCTTGGCGTTTGGTGGTTAATGGGGATATCGTGGCATGTACCATGCATGGCCTGTAGGAGGATGGGGTTTCACGGGGACGGGTCACATTTGCATATACAGGCATTGGCCATTGGCGGCGGATCAGCATATAGTTCTGGTTGGAATCAGAGGACTGGGCTGGCTGTTTCTTCTTTTCCTTTCTCTTCTCTTTCTTTTATTTTTTTAGCTAAACTTTTTCAAATTTCTGTTATCAATTTTTTTTTTTTTTTTTTTTTTTTTGGTTGGTTACTATGGATAGATGCACTTTCTTGAGAGATGCTATATACCCCCCATCATGTTATTTTCACCACTGGCACTATAGAGCGAGACAATCAGAGTCACTGTCGGGAGACAAAATACTTCTCTTCATCTCAACTTCGGTAAACTGAGTACCGAGGAAAATACACATAAGGAAATTTCTGATGATTCCTCTAGGTAATTGCGGATGTGGCAGTTGCATGAATATAGGGGAGTGTTGCAAACTCATGCTTGAAACCGTGGTCTGTCCGCAACCACACAATTATCATGCTTGCTGTGAAGCTTGCGCGGTTATTCAGAACTCTCCGAGGGTTTTCGTCTCTAGATGTTGTCTGGTCCAACCTCATGTGTCAAGCTTACTCACGTATATAATATGGCTAAGGCAATGGGCTTGTCTACACCAACTGTCTATTGGCGTAAGGCCCTAGGTTAATTGATGGTATACCGGTAGGTGTGATGCCTATGACGTCGACGTTGGCAGGACTTTCCCACTGCGAACTTGATGCTGTGCTACAGTCGCGGCGTCTAATTGGTTCAAGCTTTTGCGACCGAGTCCCACCGAGAGCTCGAGCTGGATCGATGACTTCACATCTCTTGTAGTCCTATTTCTTGTCGTCCATACACCCCCACCTCCTAACTTGTTCGAGCTAGCGACTAACCTAGCTAAGACGCTCAGGCTGTCAGGACGCTTTGGTGTCTGGGCCCGTCTGGTAGCAATCATCGATAACCCGCGTCATATCGTTCCAAGAGCCCAACGATCGGAGCAGGGATGTGCTCTAGACCCCAGAGCACTTTCGATTAGCATAACTACCTAACACCTTGTCGCACCAAGAATCCCCGACGCAATATTCGAGCTCTCGTCAGATCCTACTTATATAACCAACAATACAGTCTTTAGTACGGGTTCCTCTGCACCACGAATTACTATATCTTAGGTAAATTTCAAGACCTACACCATGAGCGGCGATTCACACACGCTCCCCTTAAGGCAGGGGACCACCTTCAGCGAGGAGGCTGTGCCTGAAATTGACCCTACTACCGTGAGTCGCTCTACATCTTCGGCCTTCCGTATTCGCGCCTCTCAAGGTTCGTACCGCTGACCTAGGCGCGCTGTTTTCAAAGACAGCCGGCCTGTTAGCCGAGAGACTTCAAGCCTGGAAACATGCCGTGGTATATTTAGAAGACTATGTCGGAGCAGTAGAGAAGGTTCATAAAGCGCACGCCAAGGAGTACGAAAGGGTCCTTAAGACCATCTCCCACCCGCTCAAAGAAGGTGCGCACTTCGACCAGGGACTCGGAGGCGTGGCAGGCTTTTTCGAGAACATGCGGGTTAATACCCAAGTAAGAAACCTATACCTTCCTTTCGAGCTCGTCTGTGCCGTCTATAATTTCTAACCATCGAAGGCTATGATCAACTCCAATGCCGAAACCGAAAAGACTCTCAAGGGCTCGGTCCTGCCCATCCTCGAGCGACTGCACAAGGAGATCAAGGCGAAGCACAAGGAAGTGACGCACGGCGTCGAAAAGGGCGCCAAAGAGATCGACAAAGCTAGGAACAATACCCAAAAGCACATCGAGCTTCTCGGCCAGCACACAGCTGCTTTCGAATCAACTGGGGGCAAAATGACGCCCAACGACGACCCTTACGTCACTCAGCGCGGTGTCCTTCACAGGTTGAATAAGCAGGTCGTCGAAGAAAACAATCACAGAAATGACCTCATCAACATCCAGGACAGCTTCAAGGCCTTTGAAGCCCACGTGATCCAAGTGGTCCAACAAGCGATGGACGCCCTAAATCAAGTCGCAGGCGGCCAGGCCGAGAAGACCAGGGCGCTCTATACCGATATGCTAGGCGCGGCGCAGCGGATTCCGGGGGACTTCGAATGGAAGGGATTTACTAGTCGCGAAGGGCACCGGCTTGTCGACCCGAACGAGGCGCCGCGGAACGTCAACGCCATCGTCTTCCCCAACCAGGATCACAATTCAACCAAGCCGCTCATCGAGGGCAGTCTAGAACGCAAGTCGCGGAATAAGCTGTCGTGGGGCACACAGTCGGCATACTACGTCGTAACCCCTTCGAAATACCTGCACGAATTCAAGGACGACGATAACCTACGGCATGACCCGAAGCCGGAACTCTCCATCTACCTCCCCGACTCCGTTATAGGTGCTCCTACTGGCGAGAAATTCCACATCAAAGGGAAGGACAAGAGCAAGAGCTTCAGCAGCAAGCTTGCTGGTACATCGGAACTTAATTTCATAGCCCACTCGGCTGCGGAGGCTCAGAAATGGTTCGACGCCATCCGAGTTGCCGCCGGTGCGACTGGCCCAGCCTACGAAAGTCAGCCATCATCACCAGATGCCAGTGGCCCTGGTTCCAGTAGCAACGTGGGCTCCAAAGTTGGACAGATTGACACGACTCATAACGCTCAGGACGTGGGTATTATGGGTGGCAACACGGTGAGTAGCCCTACAACGATATCACCGACGGCCACTCGACAGGACACGTTAAAGGAGACGGCTACCCCGGATGAAAAGAAGGCGACCGTTTCCTAGAGGAATACCCTGCCTGGCTCCGTTGGTATGCGAAAACCGGAACGTCCCTCACGGCTTGGGTCGAGAGGAGCTGGGCGGTTGGGAGAGACCTGCTGCTTCTAGGATAACTGTTGAACACCCATACACGAACCACGGAGGGATTTGGAAGTGATATTGCTAGCCACCAATTCGGGTGCGGTCGTGCGGCTCAAGGTAGGCGGTCATATGGAGAACTGGGTTGCGGGAGGGGTTTAATGAAACAGGAATGAGGCTGTGGTAAGGGTGGAGGTTGTATCGTAATTGCAATGTGATTACGATTTCTTATCCTACTTCTTTATGCTAGGCTCCAGAGCTCTATCCACATCGTTCTCCTGGAAGATGGAATTACTATCGAGATTTATCAACATTCAAACTTAAATATGCAATCTAAAAGCAATACTTACCTTAGGTAGGTATTTATATTTACGATTTGCGTTTACACCTAACATCAACGTTTATTCTATCGGTTTTCTACAGCTCGCTCAGTCCCGCTAGCCGCCCAGCGAGCCTTGATCTATTTGCCCGAATTTAAGAGGGTTATTTATGCGGACCCGGGACCCTCTTCAGCCTCTTTTCATCAGCCACAGCTTAGCAGCTGGACCACACCTGCACCACCCATTAAGCCACATTTATACCATATAATAAGCTATATTTATATTATATTTTTACATTATATTAATTATTTTTATATTATTTAATTTATATAATAAATTATATTTTTATATTATTTAATTAATTATAATATATTATATTATATTTTAAAAAATTATAAATTATATTTATATTATAATTATATTATATTTTAATTATATTATTAATTAATTAATATATAAAAAAATAACGCTAAAGAATTTTTATAATAAAATAAATATAATAAATTAAAAAATAAAAATTTAAAAATATTATTTTTAATATATAAATAAAATAAATAATTAATTAATTATTATATAATTAATTATTATTTATATTTATATTTATTAAGAATTTATTCTATTTTTTTATTCCCAGCTGGGAATTGCTCTTAAACTCGGGTTATTGTGGTACCCCGCAGGGGGGTGCCCTCTAGTATAGGTAGTCCGCGTCGATAGGCTGACTAAAGGTGTTTGTGAGCCATACCGAATGACCATGCCCCTATCCGATTGGTTGGGACTCGTTGCGCCTTCAACCGCCTAGAACCGTGTAAGCCTGTCAGCCTCAGGTGAAAGGTGTGCTCAGTATGAGGTGAGGGCCTATTTGCGCTAGTGGAAGGCCATATCATATTAATACAACTTACAGCCAAAAAAAAAGGGGGGGGGGGAGGGCAAGTAATAAGGGGCTGCAAATCAACATGAGGAAAACTTTTGGAAACCTCCGTCTAAATCGAATGCCGGCCTCGAAAGTAGTTGATTTCCACATGACTGCCTAATCATGCAACCTCATTATCTTCCTGGCTTGATGATAACGCTAGAGCAGCAGGCTTTCGTGTGGCTGCAGCGTAAAAAAAGAAAGAAAAAAAAATGTCCCTTTCACCAAACCTTCCCAGTCAGTTGGGGTCTGAATTCCCTGAGACCCAGGTCCGTTGTAGTGACGAGGCTCTGATGAACCTGGTCTAGCGTCTTCCGACACCATATTACGCGCTGTGGCCCAGCTCGAGACATTGCCGAAGAGAGCTGGGGAAGGAAAAGGCGGGCAAGCCTTCTATCAAGCCCCTTCTGACGGGCAACTGCCCCCTCTCCTTTCCCAAAAGATCATCAAGCATCTCACCCCCGCACACAGCAGAAGGATGTCCGGTGAGGCTCTGGCTCTTATTTTTGCATCTAGAGCCAGCTATGAGGAACGGCTCCTGCTGCCGCCCACGGGGCCCCAACTCCTTAGTCCCTCACACCATTTCACGTCTCCAGTCGCTTTGCTGGAGCATCATCCATTCCGAGTTTCGCATTGTATTTCAACATGACCAAACAATGGGACACGTATGAAGCCACCATCAAGTCGCTCTATGCAGAGAATACGCTCTCCGTCGTACGCCAGATCATGATCGACAAGTATGGGTTTAGAGCCTCGTGAGAACTCTCCCTCTTCTCTCATTTTCCTCTCCACCCCCCTTCTTCATAAGTGTTCACCCAGAGGTGATTGAGCTGCGCCATTGGTTTGCAGGTGGCTATAAACCCGTATAGAACAATGAACGTGCTAAGATAATGGGACTTGGTTATATAGAACTCGCGCGTATCGAGGCCGTCTAATCCGCTGGGGTGTCCGTAAGTATAACTGTCGGAGGGTTAGCGACCGCGGTTCGTCGCCCACCTGTAGTGCCAATGATGGCGCATTCTCGAGCGAATCGGATTCAACATCTCCTATTCTCACCTCTCGCGGCGGAGGCGATATTGTGCTGCCAGCTACGGATCACGACACGGCACATCACTTACTGCAGATCGACGTGGGAAGGAGAGCCAGTAACGACGGCCACTTAGCCATGCCAGATCGGAACAACCAGCAATACGGAACTGGGATAGGCGGCCACCATCAGATCCAAGTTTATAGCACAGACGAGTACGTCCTAGGCTGCGACAGCTAAACAATTGTACTGCTCTGACCTTTCCCCCTTTTTACTCTAGTTCTTACGGTAACAAGGCTAAAGCTGTCTTATCACCGCCTCACTCTAGCAGTGGTGTCCAGTACGAATGGAACGCTGCTCCCTCTCCGCTAACTAGTCATAATAATAACAATAATAATAATAGCACTTCGAATGACGTCAACAGCTTTGATAACAATGCCAATGCTACCATGTCGCCGGCGTATTTCACAGGCTATACTCAGATAGACCAGCCAACATCAGCGAGCGCTGCCTATACAACCACAATTGAGACGAGCTATAACGATCTGCCAGACCGCAGCATAAATAGCCACGGCCATCGTCTAGGCTACTATCGTACGCAATCCCGACAGCAAGAACACGATTACAGAGGCGCTGCTGGTTAGGATTTGGGGGATTCATAGTGGACTAAACTCTCCGCGGTTTGGTGCTCTTCGGCCTTACCTCGTCCGTAAGCCCCAGCGCTACAACACAAACACGACAGGAACCGCAGGGAATGGATTGTCTTTGGCGGCGGCGGCGGGATACTATCGTTCCGTTCTTCAGCCCCTAGTGTCGGCGTGGCAGCATGAAATAGGTACCTGGACGACTTCACGATTCGGTTTCTCTTTTCTCTCCTTTTTTCATGTACGCAGGAAGAGGGCATCCAATGTACGGCTAGCGGAATAACGACGTGAATTTTATAGGAAGGGCTCCAGAGCATCGTAGTACGTGACGAGAATACATGCCGAGCGGTCTATTTTATTACTCAGATTTTGGATCGCCTTGACATAAACCATTGCTTGGAGCTTCATAGCTGCTACACAGTCTGAGGATAGTTGCCATTCCATGCGCCCGTATATTCACGATACCTGCCAAGCGTCGGAAAGTCGAGAGGGTAAGCCTGGCCTGCAATTCACAACGGTGGTGCAGTTGCAGTTGTATTCAATTAACCTTTAAGCTATTCAACTATAAACTGCTAATAATGTCTCGAGATAACATGCCATTCCCCTCAGACCATATGCCGCCGTCATTTCATGATTACGCAGTTAGTGAGTGCAAGTCGATACTGATTCCCCGTTATCGTAAACCAGAAAGTGAAGACTTTTCCCAAGGGGGGGGGGGGGGGGGGTTGTGTTGTTCAGGAGATATCAACAGGCCGCAGTACAAATACGAAATACGAATCTACGGGCAAATATAGGTATGGATATGTAACAGTGGGTGAGGCTTGGCTGTGGAATGAATTATAACGCTAGCTTGACGATAATGTAATCCTAATGCTTCGCACCCAAGCTCGCTGTTGGCCTACAATATCTTACATAACTAAGCCCTACCTCCCTACCTATTGGTTCAAGCCCCAAACGTCTAGGTCTGGGGCACACCTGGTTGGGTTTGCGCTGCAAATACCCCTTTTGGGGGAGTAGTCTATCGTGACATATCGCTACCAGTCGGTGATCTAGTCCTCAACCGGCAGTTGTGCTGCTCTACCACCCAGTAAGACTCCCTGCTGCCCTCCCGAGTCAAGTAGCCTTATACTTTGTAAAAGCAGAAGGCCACATAGAAACTGGCAACCTCCATCTCTTCAGGCGTGACCAAAAGGTGGCCCCTTCCTCTCTCGCGGACACCCATGCGCTCGCTCAGAGGCCCTAGGATGGGATCGTCCTTCTCAGCGTCCCAAATCTCGTCGAACTTCTGATGATACTGAAGCTCGAGATTGTAGTCCTCCGCTATGGCTCGGAATGCCGGCCAAGGCACGACGTACTCGGGAACCTCCTCGACAGCCTCGTCAAGGAAGAAACTGTATTTCCATCCGAACGGAGGTCGGAAGATTCCATCTTCGGGGGTCTTACCAGGGAATCTAACCCGGTACAGATCATTGCCCCACTCGGCAGTTTTCTCGACTTCGCCTTCTTCCTCGGCGTCCTCTCCCTCCTCTCCCTCCTCTCCCTCCTCTCCCTCTTCTCGCTCCTCCTTTGGAAGCGGGGGCTTCTTTTCTGCCGGCTGCCTCCTCTTTTCCTTTGCGAGCCACTCGTTGAATTTGATGACTCGTTCGCCGATCACGTCCGAGTTAGGTATGCATCCTATGAAGCGACCGCCCTTTTTCAATGCGCTTGATACGTTCTGAAGCATGGTCCGGGCCTTCGCCTCGCTCTCGAATGCGTAATGCATGCAAAACATCATGCTGACGATGTCGAATCCGCTTCGTCCCATGGGCGTATGGTCGAACCCAACCTGTCGGATGATGTCGATGTCGCCGATAGATTCGCCGTAGCAGTCTTTGACGAAAAAACGTGCGTCAAATAACTGCTGGTGGCGTCCTCCTCTATAGCCTCCTCTTCCTCGGCCGCCGCCGCGATGGCTCATGCTGCGGTAACGCTCTTTTGCTTGGTCGATCGAGACATCTGCGGGGTCCAACCCGACGTAGAGTTGTACCTTCTGCGGCGCTTGCTGCCATTTCCCCAAATCACCGCCCTTGCCACAGCCGATGTCGAGGACAAGCAATTCATGATCTCGGGCCCCAGCTAGGTCGCGGCCGCGCTCGTGGGCACCAGGCGTGTGATCCTCGTCGGGGGAGAATTTCTGTATTAAGGTGCTCTTGACCCAGTTGTTGAAAGATCGTAACCCCTTAATCCTGCTATCCGTCTTCCTCCAATCTCTACCTCTCTCCGGCACTGCGTTGTAGTGCTGTCGTACAACATCGTTAATTCCTCTCCGGTCTAGGACAACCTGGGTAGCGGCGAGCTCGGCGGCCTCGCGCTCGCGCTGCTCGTGACGCTGCCGGATGGAGTTGGACTCGGCCTGGGAAAAGCGGGCGCCGCGACCGGGTCGCTTGAGTCTCCGGGTTGCGTCCGAAGGCGATCTGGAGCGCTGGCGCTTCTTAGCCGGCTCGAGCTTCTTGGCGTCGAACGGTTGGGGTAGTTCATCGATTGAGGAAAGTCTTGGATCTTCCTGACGATGCTTACTGGTGTTGTTGACGGGGGATTGTGAGTGCTTGCGTTTTTTTGCGGATCCGAGCCGTTTCGCATCGAAGGGCTGAGGCGGAGCCTCAGTGGTATCTTCTCCCATCACGGGTGATAGGCAGGGAGAGATGTTGCGCTATCTTTGACAGATAGGCTCAGTAGAGGATCAAGAGGATATTTCCAGTGCCCGAGTACTTGTTAATGAGAAACTGTGAGGTGGGTTAGGAACCTTGAGAATTGATGAGGGGAAGCTAAGAGGCATTAGGTAACCTTTGTTACTGAGCACTGCGCATCCGGTACCCTTAGGTAGCTAGAGGTATGGGGTTAGGCTAAAAATGTAAGAGGCCCCACAACTTAGTGCTTTCTCATGCTCGTGATTGGCGGGGAGGTGGAATTCTAGTGCCCGTAACCTAGTTACTTACGTCTACGCAGTGGCCGCCTAGGTGATGGGCAGCTTTCTACCTCGACATCCACCACTCTAGCAATCTCACACGACAACAGTATCAACAATAGTGCCTCGTCTGCTAGGCTTTCTCACTTCACCCCAAGATTCAATCTTTCCAGTCTTTAGTCTCTCCATTTCTTTCCCACCTTCAGGTACAGCCATTCCTCCCATACCGTTGCCATGGGTTCCGACCCGCAGTACGCAAAATGGCCAGCCCTACCTCTGGCCCAGCATGTATTCACCATCACGAACCCCTACGCCACTCGGCCTGCCCAGCAAGCCGCCATTCAGAGCCTACAAGATGGTATCAATGAGCACAACATGGCTCCTCTGTACAAATATCTGGCCCACCCGACCGACGGCATTCTGAATTCTACCGGTGAAACTATGTCGTCTTCTTCGAAGCCTACCGGTCGTAAGCCAAGCGCCGCCGGCATGGTGGCTAGTAAGTCCGTGGGCGCCACCTTGCCCTGGGACGAGGATGTCTATAACAGGCTCAAGGCCGAGAATGACAAGGAGCTTGAAGGGTTCCAGAAGGAGGAAGATGATGCTGTCGAGCAGGCTGGTGAGACGGAAATTATAGCCGCCAAGGGGAAGCGTGCCGATTTTTTTGCTAAGATCGGAGACAAGGTAAATCAAAAAGTATCTACTTACGTTGGCCCCGTGCATTCCGCTGACACTCACACCCAGGACAAAGCGATAGCAGCTTATGAAGACGTTTTCGAGAAGACCGGTATCCTAGGAACCAAGATCGATCTCGTGCTTGCTATAATCCGTATGGGGCTCTTCTACGGCGACAAGGCCACCGTGAAGAAATACGTTACGCGAGCCAAGACCCTCGTCGAGAGCGGCGGCGATTGGGACCGCCGCAACCGCCTGAAGGCTTACGAAGGCCTGCATCTCCTTACCGTTCGATCCCACAACCTCGCCGCGCCCCTCCTCCTGGACTCCCTCTCGACCTTCACTAGCTACGAGTTGTGTACTTACTCAAACCTTGTTGTTTACTCTGTTCTGGCCGGCTCCGTCTCCCTTAAGAGAGTAGACTTTAAGAGCAAGGTCGTTGACGCGCCCGAGATCAAGGCCATCCTGGGCGCCGACAACGATGACAAGCTGCTTGCACTGTCTGGTGCCATCTCCGCAGGTCCCGGCGCTGAGGACGCCGAGATGCGCGATGTTAAGGACACCATATCGCCGGCCGTCCCCACCAAGGCCACAACCGCCGTGAACCTGACGACTCTCGGCACCGGCACCGATCAACCCGAAGCGGAGATGGCCGTGGATTTCTCGCCCCTTGCCCAGTTAGTCAACAGCCTATACAACGGCAATTATAAACTTTTCTTTGCGGCGCTGGGTAAAGTCGAAGAGCAGTTCCTCACCCAAGATCGGTATCTGCACGAACACAAGAGCTGGTTCATCCGTGAGATGCGGTTGCGTGCGTACCAGCAGCTACTTCAAAGCTATCGTGTCGTGGGTCTCGAGAGTATGGCCGATGATTTCGGCGTCACGGTGGATTTCTTAGATCGGTACGTCTAGTTCCTTGCCTCAACCGTATTTCGAAACTAAACCAGGGCTAACATATGTATCATGGTAGCGACCTCGCCAAGTTCATCGCAGGCGCCCGTATCCCGTGTACCATCGACCGTGTGACCGGCAAGGGTGTCATTGAGACAAACCGACCCGACGACAAGAATAAGCAGTATCAGGACGTGGTGAAGCAGGGTGACCAGTTGATCACCAAGCTCCAAAAATACGGGCAGGCCGTACGACTTCGCGGTAGCGAGAGAGCGTAGCGAAGAGAAACTAGGTATCTGATAAGTAATACCTGCTACATAATAACCAAGACAGAAACGGACGTCTGCTGGTGACAATAACGTCGAGCCTGTTCAATAGAGAAAATATCTAACAATAGCAAGATGACTACTGAAAGCCACGAAGTCTCCGTATGATTCAGTCCAGGCAGTGGGAGAGGAGGTATCGCTATTTCTATTAAGATCTCCCCACGAGACGGTTCCCACAAGCTAGCTTAAACAGTACCGTTCTATCGGCTATAGCCAGGCGAGCTATACAGGCGCAAGTGACTTGGCTTCTTTTGTGCTCCTTTTGGAAGCTGTTTCAAAACTGCCGTGTCCCAAGGGTAACCCCGGAATCCGCTCTCCCCGGTCTTCCCTCTTATCTATATTGGTCCATAAATTCTTGGTGAAATTTCTTAATGGAACCAACCCACGCAGTGCCAGGTGCTAGGAATGTGGTGCGGAAATGTAGTGTGCCTTCGGCCTGGCCGAACCCACTGCCAGGTACAACGCACACGCCGGTGGCCTCGAGCAAGCGCATACAGTAGAACTCGTCGGGGGT
Organism: Hypoxylon sp. FL1150; assembly: GCA_022495205.1. Taxonomy (NCBI): domain Eukaryota; kingdom Fungi; phylum Ascomycota; class Sordariomycetes; order Xylariales; family Hypoxylaceae; genus Hypoxylon; species Hypoxylon sp. FL1150. The sequence goes on along the minus strand of MU376315.1, from coordinate 29,668 downwards.
GCGGCCCTCCTCCTTGGCGGCTTCGGCAGCTTTAGCAGGGACGCGGATGGTGGGGAAGAGGTACATGCTCCCCTGAGGTTCGCCACACTCGACACCTTCCATCTCCTTGAAAGCCTCGTAGAGCGCGTAGGCTCGGGTCTTCAGGGAGTTGAAGATGCCGCTGAATTCTTGGTCGTAAAGCTCGTACGAGGGGTCGCCCGGCTGGGGCGGGTTGACCATAAGCTCGACCAAACACTGGCCAACGACGGGAGCGCACAGCGTGATGGACACGAACTTATAGATCTGCTCCTCGACCTCGGGCTTGAAGCCGTGCAGGTCAAAATACCCACCACGATGACCACACTCGCCAACCATGCCCTTGGAGACAGAGTGAAGCGACGCGAGCTCGACCTGGTCGTACTTTCCGGGGTGCTGCTTCTGAAGACCGAGCAATATCTGGCGGAAGCTGTGAAATTTTCCAACGAAAACATTGGTCTGGTACACTTCGTCGGCCATGACTACGAGCTTTTCCTGGGCGGCAAAGTCGAGGACGGAGCGGATATCAGCTTCATCGAGCGAGGCGCCTGTCGGGTTTCCGGGATTGATAATGACGATGGCTCGCACATCGATTCCTTCACTCTTGGCCTTGCTGTGGGCTTCCTTGATTGTTTCCAACGACGTGCCCCATTGGGCAGACTCGTCGAGATAATACGGCACGCAGGTGGCGTTGAGGACGGAGAGCGAGGCGGTATACAGCGGGTACTGTGGAATTGGGACGAGAATTCCGGTTGTCGGCGAAGCGCAGATGACATGCAGGAGGGTATTGACACCGGAGGAGGCACCAGCAGAGAGGTAAATGTGAGCCGGGTCAGCGGCGAAGCCATCACGCTCTAGATTGGGAAGGTCAGCCTGGATAGAAATCTTTCCCTCCTTTATACGTTCCCGTGTGGTGTATCTTAGCGTAGATATGTGCAGAAATAGAAACACAGATATATACAGGATGTATGTGGGATACACACAATACAGTAGGTTAGGGGCATATACGCACTCTCGAGGAACTTGGCAACGCTCTCTTTGATAGCCGGAACACCGGCGCTGGCGCTGTACGCGCCAACACTACCTGCGTGGTGCAGGAGCCATTTCGCACGTTCTAGTACATCCGCCTTATAGCCCAGTGAGCTAAGAAGGACATCCTCATGCTCTAACAGCTTCGGATTCTCGAGCAGACTTAGCACTTGGCGGAAGAAGGTGATGGGCTTTTGGTCGAGCTGCTGGGGGTTGCCGATGTTGGCACTTATGACCTCGTCGAAGGGCAGGCTCTTGTCACCCTTGCGAAGGCGGGCGCGGTACTCCTCGGACTTTACGGCCAGCTCGCCACGCACGGCATACTTGGCCTCGACGATGTGGGGATTAATGTTTCCAAGATGTAGCCTCGCCATTGTAGTTTGGTGGTGAAAAGGACGCCTTGTTGGAGGTAACGGTGGGGTACTTGAGAATGACGGCAGCGGGGTATATCCTGCTCGTGTTGGTAATCCTATCAAATATGAGAATTAGCAATGGAATTGCGCCCTCTCCAATGTGTACGCAGGACACAGAAGGAATGCATGACTAACAAAGACTGAAAAGAAAAATTCAAACTAAAGCTCCACTGGAGGGTTGTGGCTTATACTGACTGATAGAATACCGAAGCATGAGCGGTGAGGGAATTTTATCTACTTTTTGAAAGAGTGCGAACAGAAATATTATAAGCCTGGCTTCACGTTTTGGTGCATGCGTACCGGGCGTTTACAGGTACACGCATCGAAAACATCTTTTCTATTGCGTGACATGTAAGAATTAGGTGCTACCAGCTACTACAGCGATGCCACAGCGGCCCCGACCACGTCTACCCTTCACTCCGTACCGTACCGTACGGCGGGCGTGACAATTACAGCAATGTACAGTGTAAAGCGTACATATGCAGCATGTAATATATCAGCAGCAGCATACGGCGTACGGTGTATGGAAGATTATGGGCACCGCTAGGAATAGCGCCGAAAACTGGGCGGCCATGGGGATTCACCGCCCGATCGCTATACATAATACATAACCTTCCAACGTATCAGAGTCGACTGAGAATAGTAGATGTTTAGTGTTCAGTACCTGATGCGCCATATAACATGTGTCCCCCATTTTGATGAACATGCATCCCGCGATAATGAGCTATCCGAGAAAAGATAGAATTAAGCCCTCGGGCTGAGCCGGCGGCTGTCATTTGAACGAATCAACGGTATGAGAGTGGAAAAGGAAATTATATCAGCGGTTGAAAATTTATATATGGATTTTACGAACGATTTTACATCGCGTTATTTCAACTAAAAAATAATTTATTTGAAAGGATTTGTGTGGGAAGGATAAATCGGGCGAAAAGCGATTTTAAAAGGGGTATCATGTTATAAAGCTATTCCTAATCCCAAAAAAGAGGAGTCGAGCTCTTATGGTCCCCTCGCAATTTCCCAGTCTAATTGCGGCGGGCGCAGCCTCACGTAAGAAAAGAAAGAGTAGGTACCTATCACGACATGACACAGCTCCTCAACCCGGCCCGTTACCGAGACGGCACCACTTTTGGACTGGAATATCGACACGGCACACTTTGGGACGAGTTACTCGTCGTCAAGCGGCCACCTCGAGGGCGACGGTCGGCATCAAGTCGTTGTTGCTAGAAGCGGAGACATCTCTGTTTACATGTGCAGTTACAGTAATAAGGACCATCCATGCAATGTTGACGAGTGGGATGACGAAGTCGAGAGCTCATGCTCGATGCTCGAGCGGTGGTAGTGATGCGACACGTTCTGGTAAGAAATGTACGGAACCAAGTTATAGGGATGGCAAGCCACTGACAAGGTTTGCAGTTGAGCGCCTGCCTTATGGACTGAAAGCCCCCGAGCATCGGGTGGCAGACTATAGGCTGATATAGGCTTTACAATTACTTGTACTTTAGATTATGTGTCGTAACTATTTATCTTTTTAATGTCGAATTCATCCATTCGAAGTAGGATGCTAAGAACCCTACGCACAAATTGAGCGCTGACGATCAAGCTGGTCTTTACTAGGTTAACATAGCGCCGACTTAGTAGATTCATTCTCGGCTTTCAAAATGACGCAAGAACTGGAAACAACCAATCAATCCCCAGCCACCCCCCGTAGGCGTTTGAACGGACAACTACTCTAAGTGTTGTATGCACTATAACGGGGAAAGGGTTGTCGGATGGGCCTATCACCGATCCTTAGTGCCGGCTAATAAGGAGCAGCTTGGCCTAACCCGTCGCTCCAGGTAGTATAGTAGTATATGCCGTACACCCCTCACGCAGCCGAACCCACCTCCCTACCTACCGAGCAAAATCAAAGAAGAGAGATGTGTTTCTTAGGCGGCCTAGGGCATGGTAGAATACCTCTCACTTGAGTAGCTCCGTCGACTTCGAGTCTGGTCCTCAACTGCGACGTGACAGCTAATGAAATTACCGTGCCATCATGAATCCTGCACATTTACTTAGACGACTCACGGAGCCGCTCTCCCGGGCTGCTCCACGCAGCCATCTCCGATCGTTCACTGCCGTTTCCTCCCGTACATCCGCCGCCGCCGCAGTCCAGCCACAGCACCCTCATCAATCATCTTTCCCTGTCTTTGGTCCCGTCTCCGTCTCCGTCCCCGTCCCCGTCCCCGTTGAACATGATGCCCCCGGTCCAACGGCCAGGGCAATCCTCCGCGATGCTGTCTCGGCAAATCAGCCTAGGAGTAACTGGACCAGGGATGAGATAGCGGCGATCCATAGCCATCCCTTGATGGACTTGGTACACCAAGCTGTAAGATCACCTGTAGGGGGGAGACGTAGACTGTCACCATATCAACTAGGGCTGGACTCGACTGATAACACTAGCCAATGTAGAGTATAGTCCACCGGCGCTTCCATAACCCGGCCGAGGTCCAGCTCTGCACGCTCATGAACATCAAAGTAGGCATCCTATATCCCCATTGTCCTCTCTTCTCCTTTCTGGTCGACGAGGAGGGAGAAGGAGCACTGCAACCGCAATCGCGATCTGGGAAGGTTGACTGACGAGTGTACATCAAGACCGGCGGGTGCACCGAGGACTGTTCGTACTGCGCGCAGGCGACCCGGTATCAGAAGGGCACCGGCCTACAGGCCAAGAAAGTAGAGACGGTCGAATCAGTCCTGGCGGCTGCGCGCGAGGCGAGGGCCAATGGCAGCACGCGCTTCTGTATGGGCGCTGCATGGAGAGATATGCGTGGGAGGAAGAACAGCCTGCGGAACATTGCAGACATGATCAAAGGCGTGCGCGCCTTAGGCATGGAGGCGTGTGTGACGCTGGGTATGATCGACGGTGAGCAGGCTAGGGAACTCAAGGCGGCCGGGCTGACGGCCTACAACCACAACGTCGATACGAGCCGGGAATTCTACCCGTCCGTCATATCCACTCGCACCTACGACGAACGTCTCCAAACCCTTAGCCACGTGCGGGACGCAGGCATCAACGTCTGCTCCGGCGGTATCCTTGGTCTTGGCGAGACGACGACAGATCGCGTCGGCCTGCTGCATACCGTATCGACTCTTCCCACGCACCCGGAGAGCTTTCCAGTGAACGCACTCGTCCCCATCAAGGGCACGCCGCTCGGTGACCGCCCACCCCTGGACTTCACAAACAGTAAGCACACGTCTACGATATATCATTTCAACTTCGATCCCGCACTGCGGTCGGCCTGGGGCGTACGCCCGCGGCTTGGCCGCACGATTCGGGGATGCTCATGCCATGTTGGCTCATCAGCTGCGGCTAACTTTATGTGCTTTAGTGCTTCGGACCATTGCTACCGCCCGCGTAATAATGCCTGCCACCATCGTCCGTATCGCCGCCGGAAGGAAAACCATGTCGGAAGAGAAGCAAGCTCTGTGTTTCATGGCTGGTGCCAACGCCATCTTCACGGGTGAGAAGATGCTGACGACCGAGTGTAACGGTTGGGACGAGGACAAGGTCATGTTCGACCGTTGGGGATTAAAGCCCATGAAGAGCTTCGATAAGTCTCCGCCGACAAGCTAAGAGCTTGGCGGTAACTTGGATGAAGGTGGTATTTAGCAATCTTATTCCAGGTAGATGCCATAGATAGGGCTACAGCTACAGCTACGGCTACAGCTACAGCTACAGCTACAGCTACAGCTACAGCTACAGCTACAGCTACAGCTACAGCTACAGCTACAGCCTCGGCTTATACCATCTGAATACATTCCTAAGCTCTGCGACCTTGTCATCTTCCGTGCCTCCACGCCCCGCGGCAGCCCTGTCTTGTATCCACATACCAATCACCTTGCAAAGCCCATCGATTTCTCCAGTCGTATTGGCAGAATGCAGACAGATCCGGACCCTCTCGCTACCAGCGGGCACTGTTGGAGCCACGATAGGCCGCACCATATAACCGGATCGTTGGCAATGTTCCGCAAGATCACGAGGGTAGGCAGTGAAGACCGGTATGACCGGCGACTTCGAGGGGACCTCTTGGATATGAAGCGTGCGCTGGTCTACCTGCAGCTGACGGCAGAGTGCAGAAAGTCGGTGATGCGTGTAGTGAATAAGACTTTCCAGCCGTTGGCGCAACAGTCCGATTCCGCCATCCCTGAGGTAGCTATAGACGACATCTATGCTGGCCAAGGAGGTAAATGCCATTGAAGTTGTATAAATGAGGCTCCTGGCGTAGTTGATAAGATATGCTCGTGTCGTAGAGGAACACAGAACAACGCCTGTAGAGATTGTATCAATTCATAAGTTCTATTCACCATCGGGGATTCCAGTGAGCTGGTGATGGAGCAACGAATGTGTTGTAGATGGGTGCGACACACATACCTCCTGCGCAACCCATCGCTTTTCCAAATCCAACGACTCTCGCCCAAACCCTGTCCTCTAGGCCCAGCTGGCATACCAGGCCACGGCCATCGTCACCGAATATGCCCACCGAATGAGCTTCATCCACCACAATGTAGCCATTCCCCGACGGCAAATGTCGGTCAACGCTCCGAACGACCTCATCCAAGGATACGGTATCCCCATCCATGCTGTACAGGCCTTCCACGCAGATAAAGACGTTTGATCTGCCGCTTCTAACGTGTTCATTCTCTGATATCTGCCTCAGGGTATCTTCGAGTCCTTGGTTCTTACTCTGCCAACATGATAGGCTCCCCCCGATGCATCGTGGGCGACTAGCTTCCGATATGGAATCATGTGCAAATGGGATTTTCTTGGTAGCCCGACTCATTCGCATCCCATCATGGACACTTGCATGAATCAGCTCATCGTAGAGGATTACATCTCCGATTTGAGGAACGCAACCAAGGAGACCGCAGTTGGCATCATATGCGGAAGTGAAGAGAAGAGCAGTTTCCGCGCCGTGGAAAGCAGCAATCTTTGACTCGAGTGATTCTGCAAAGGGGGAGTTACCGTCAAGAAGACGGGATCCTCCCGAGCCGAGGATCGACCGCCGGGAACCGCACGGCCTTTTACCATCCTCGGAGGCCGACACTTCGGCAGCCAAACATGCCAATAGGGATTTCTGTACTACCGGGTTTGTTGAGAGTGATAGGTAGCCATTAGATGAAAAGTCAACAGACCCGGGAAGAGCGTTGCTCAACTTTCTAAGCCTGCCATGGGAACTTCGACGCGTGAGGAGAGCATCCAGTTTGCGGTCCAGTTGTCTGCAAGTTTCCGGCATTGCTGTCCAATGGTTTCGACCTAGAGAGTGCCGAACCTGCTTTGGCAGGTTATGCCGGTCCCCTAAATACTTAAGTACGAAGGCCTAGGCCCCAGCGAGAGAATGAGAGCTGCGGACCGATGTTACGGCTGCAGGTCAGTGGGGTCAGGGTAGAAATTTTACTACTGACCTGCTTCTCTGGGTCAATTAGGGATTTCATCCAGCACCTAATTTCGCGCATCTGACACCCCCCCGTGAACATCAGAAAGGCCCTTAGTATTGCGTCGATGGCGCCAGTTCGTTCACTGCTCTGGCGCGCTTTCCGAGTATTCCAAGTCTACGGAGCTAACACTGACGTCGGCAAAACCGTCTTCACGACAATCCTCTGTAGAGCTGCGAAGCTCAGATGGAGCAAAGAACACGTTTCGTTCCTAAAGCCAGTCTCAACCGGCCCGGGGGACGAAGCTGATGATCTGTGTAAGTGAGCAGCTGGCTGACATACGTGTTAGGCCGCGAGTAGACTGACTAAAAAAAGAAGCGAACCTCGGAATAACCAAGTTGCACATGTTGATAGAAATCCAGCCACATAGAAAGGCATGCCCCCGGCGTCGCTCGTCGGACATTGCTACAATATGACCTCGCCATGAGCCCCCATGCGGCAGCAAAGGCTACGGGCAAGGTACGGCCGAATTCGATTGTCTGACGCCGATGCCCATCGTGTTTCTGACGTCAAGTTGTGAAGTTAGTACCCTCCGATGTAGAACTTCTCTCCGAGGTGCATCGGTTCGCCTCTCGAAGGGCAACCCGTGGCCCAGGGTGGCTTTTCGTTGAAACAGCCGGCGGCGTCCATTCCCCCGGACCTTCGGGCACCACACAGGTGGATATGTATGCGGCATTGCGATGTCCCGTAGTGCTTGTCGCCGACTCTAAGCTCGGCGGCATATCCTCGACAATATCCGCCTTCGAGTCTCTCAAGCTTCGCGGGTATGACGTTGAGGCTATTCTCGTGTTTCGGGACGGTAAATACAACAATGAACAATATTTGAGAGATTACTTTACAAGTCACCATAGTATAGCCGTCGCATCTTTACCGGCGCCTCCGCCGAGAATCGATAGCGATGCAGACAACGAGGTCATGGCGCAGTATTACGAAGAAGAGAGCAATCGTGCGGCTACCCACAAGCTCCTCCATCACCTAGACGGCCGACACCAAGCACGTATCAATAGGCTTGACTCCATGGGCGGCGATGCTTACAGGCAGATATGGTACCCCTTCACGCAGCACACGCTCACTTCGCCTGATAACATTGCAGTAATCGACAGCGCTCGGGGGGATTTCTTCCAGACTCTCGTACCAAAAACCAAGGACGCCGCGAATACGAACCAGCCAGCTTTGCAGCCATCTTTCGACGGTTCTGCCTCATGGTGGACGCAGGGACTTGGTCATGGTAACCCATCACTCACTATGTCGGCAGCATATGCGGCAGGCCGGTACGGCCATGTCATGTTTGCAGGGGCTATTCACGAGCCGGCCCTGGCCTTGGCAGAGACTCTCCTACACGGCATGAAGAGTTCACGTCTCACTCGCGTGTTTTATTCGGACAACGGTAGTACAGGCGTTGAAGTGGCCGTGAAAATGGCATTGCGGGCTGCCAGGCTTCGATACGGCTGGGCTGCCGGTGCAGATATAGGAATCATTGGTCTGAGAGGCGGATATCATGGTGATACGATTGGGGCAATGGACTGTGCCCAGCCAAGCATCTACAATGAAAACATCGAGTGGTACAACGGAAGGGGCATCTGGTTCGACTACCCCAGTGTCAAGTGCGTTCGCGGTCAATGGGTAATCGAGATACCCGACGCATTGAAAGCCGAGCTCGGAGGTAATCAAGTATTCGAAAGTCTGTCCGATGTATTCGACCTCGGTGCTCGAAGATCGAGGCAAAATCATAGGTCCTACGAAGAATGCATTGAAAGAACACTATCACAGTACTTATGCAGTGGGAGAAAGTTCGGCGCCCTGCTTATGGAGCCGGTAGTGGTTGGAGCTGGAGGCATGGAGCTGGTGTAAGCGAACCCACAACACTCTACCCGAAAACCCGTGGATATTAATCTGGACCCAGCGACCCCCTTTTCCAACGCGCCCTTGTCGACGTAGTTCGTCGGTCAGCGAAGCTCTTCGACGCAAGCCATCAGCCGAGCAGCTCGGATCCTACGTGTTGGTCGGGGCTTCCCGTTGTGTTTGACGAGGTCTTCACAGGGCTGTATCGCCTGGGGAGGTTTACCGCGTCCTCCTTTCTCGGAACAGAAGCCGACGTCTCTGTGCATGCCAAGCTTTTGACGGGTGGCCTAGTGCCGCTCAGTACCACATTAGCATCGGAGAGCATCTTCAAAGCATTTGAAAGCGAAGACAAGGCCGACGCTCTGCTCCATGGACACAGCTACACGGCCCACCCCGTTGGCTGCCAGGTTGCGCTGGACTCGATCCGACAGATGCAAGCGATGGAGGGCCGAGGCGAATGGGACTGGGCGAAAGACAGCGACTGGTCGGGGTCCCTAGGCAGCGAGACAGATGCCAATTTGTGGTCGATCTGGCCGTGGGAATTGTTGGATTGGGTCTCAAAGCAAGTACATTTTGTAGCGGGAACCTGGGCGCTTGGCAGTATCCTCGTGATCCATATGCAGGCTACAGATGGTATGGGTTACAAGAGCAACGCGGCATTGAAGCTACAGAGCTTCCTCCGCGACGGAGATGGAGACGGGGAAGTGAGGTGGAATGTCCATAGTCGAGTTTTGGGCAATGTGTTGTATATCATGGGAAGTCAGAAGACGACCAAAGATGATGTGGTCAAGATAGCAAATTTAGTGCGTCGCGCTTTGGTGGCACATTAAAATGAGTGTCGGTGTCGGCTATGAATAAGAAGATATTGAAGACAGAGCTGGCAGGGGAGATCCGTGATTACCTAAGCTTGCAGCCCCAGTGCCCCTGCTCCAATGTCCCACCAAGGCAATGTCTACTACAGTCTGGGGATCTTCCAACTTCAACCTCTGCCCCCGACTACATCTTAGGCCGCCCTTCTAACTCCTGCCCCGGTGCGTCCAGGCAGATTATACGATCCTTACGGTTTTGTTCCACTAGCATTTGACACTGGCCATTTGCCCCTTACTAGTAATTTTCTCGATTCTTTCCGACATTCGACACTCAAATCATCGACATGGGAATTTGCGCATCCTGTCTCGGTAGGCAACGCCGCGATTCCTACAATGAAGTATGCCTTTCAAAAAAAAAAAAAAACCACGAAATCGCTCTACCATTGTTGATGTTATTTTTAGGATGATGTATCGCGGCTGCTATTTGACGATCCGACCAGTATCCAGTATGGGAGTTTTGGTGACCACAGTCTAAATCCCCAAGCCGACCCTCTCGAGTCGCAGCGAGAAGTCGAAGCGCTGCAAAGAGTCGTAGCGCGAACCTCTAAGTATGCGCCGTCACGTCTTGCAGCCAGCCATACTATCACGCTAATAACTCCCAGCAATCTCGTTGACGTCTTCGAAATCGCCCCGCAGGAGTCGCAAAGGACTCAACCGACTATATTTTCCGGGCAAGATGTTCGCTTAGCACGATATCAGAATATACTATCTAAGCTCTCGCCAGATGGTGATGTCGCTTCCGCAGATGTGGGTCCGGGTGCCGTGGAGTGGCTTTTGAGCGAAGAAGATAGCCTTGAGCTACAAAGCAAAGCCCCAAGTATTAAAGATGAAGCAGGCGGTCCTCTTGTTGGGACATTTGCGGATGCAGCTGCGCCAGGGGCATAGGTTTACTTGGATGGCCAACTGCGTCAGCCAAGAGATCAACTCATCAAAGCTGTACTGCCCTGTCGATTAACGACAGTGTCGAAATTCAAGTCGGTTGAAGGCTCAGCTGGGGGCGTAAGAGGCGGGTCTCGTTCTATTCCAACCTTAGAATGCACAGCGGATAGGGAGATGCTTCTACTAAACTAAGTTAATAGAACCCTACTACCATGGTCCTGTCCGCTTACCTGCGTGTCACAAATGCCGATGCTACCAATGAGCCATGGTCTCCGGGGTAGCAAATCCACCCATTGACCCAATGGTAGATACGTGACTTAGGTACCTAATCAGCATGTACATGATACTTCTTTTCTATTCGTTGGACTAATCTTGAGAGACCCGCCTGCTCGGTACATATTCAGTACTGATCTGTTTCCGGCGTCGGTGGTGTGCAAGGGATTGAGACGAGCTCCAAGGAGGCTCACGATGCATTTCCTGGAATTGGGAGCGGCAGACGTGCGTCAGATCCAATCTAGCCATCTAGCCAGCAAGCGGGGAGGGCCGCAACCGTAACCGCAACCTCCCCCCTTCAAGGCTGACCCCTATCCCCAGTCCCCGGTTTCCCCCTCTCCCCCTACCCACTCCTTTTAGGGTTACGAATCGCTGCCAATGCCACAAGAAGACGCATCTGACCTGGTTCTCGGGCCCAATATACCTTTATTCTTCCTCCTGAAGCACCATCGGTCCATATATTTAATGTTTTTATCTCCATCTTCTCGGACGACGGTGCCCGACTTCGATCTTATCTACTAATATTATCAAACTACCCCCATTCATTATAACTTGAGTGGTGCGTCCGCCCAGTCGTAGGCAGAGAGTCAGGCTATCGTCCATCGTAAGAGTAGGTACAGAAGGACTCGGCCACTCGCCTCTTCCTTTCCATCCCACGGACCACGATAAATTCATCTACTACTTTCCGATGAGGTAGTCGCATCGGGTAGCTACACGGTGGTATAGATGAATCGTCTTTCAAAGTCAGTCTAGAACCCACGACTTTTCCCCGAAAACCTATTCTCGACCTTTTGGCACTGATCGCCCCCTCCTAACTAACATTTGAGGTAGCCAACGTCACCGCCTCGTATATATGGCTAACCAAAGTTTACACCACCGAGTACTGCCTGTTGTGATGTTGCTGGAGCATGTTCTGGATCGCCTCCTCGACCTCCCCCATGTCTCTCTGCGCCTTCTCGATCGTTGCGGTTCGATTCCCTTCCCTTTGCCATCGATAGATGTCGTTTTGGAGCTTGGTGAACTTTCGCTGCTTCTTCTCGATGTCTTTGCAGAGCTTACAGTTATCCGTCTCCTGGTTGGTAACATACACTAGTTTTAGTCCGCACGTCTCTCCGGTTCGGTACTCTTTTGTACACTGTTGGCGGAAATGGCCCCATCGCCAGTAACCGCACATCCAACGCGTCTGTTCGAAGTAGCACATCGTCGCCGTGTCGGATAGTCGGGTTTAGATTGGAAGACTTGGCCTGGCCGTCCACCAATTAGCTTGGCCGATGCATGTAGCTTTGCTGGAGGGGAGCTTGAGCGGTCGAGCACCTTATACCTTTTTGTCTGAGCCAAAGGGGCCGGTTGTCAGTGTGTCCACGATAGACTAGAGTCGATGGCCCCCCTTTATCTTTGCTTCTTATATAGACGATGATTCGTATTATCGTGGTTCTTTCTGCTCTACCACCGGGCACGGGTGACGATGGGAAGACAGAAATACTTATACTATTGCCTACATCTTGGGAGCTCATCTGGTTGTTCCCACCCGATACCCGTTCTCGGCTCGCGTTTGGCCGCAACCTTCCACTACATATTCGTCCATACTGTGCCCAAAGCTATCACAAAAGCCTACCGAGGATTGGCCGTTGACAACTCAGCCTGTCTGCTAATTGGGGTTGCATGTCCATTCCACAACCTGTCCGTCCAACATGTTTCCTAGAATGCTGGATGGATGCCACGTTGAACCTAGTGCTTCAATTTCCACCGGCTTAACTTCCCCACCATAGATACAGCCTACGAGTACCCGACTACTGCGTAGTTGACCAGCTCTTGATTCGAAAGTGACGGGCATTCTCCCCCTCTTCTCTAAGCCTCTCCTTTCTCCATTCGGTCGAATTTAACGCCTCTGTACCGTCCTCCGTCTCCCTTCATACGCGAGCTATCAGCCTCGAGCTCGATACCCCGTTGCTATACCCCGTTGCACGCAGGGTTTGATCCTTTCCCGTCTGCAGCCAGGATGTTGCCCATACCCACTGACTGCCTATGCAAGCCATCTGGCTAGCCGCGGGTAGGTCTCCTACCCAAGTCCTCTGGCCCCTGGTCCGTGAGGCGACTTGCCCTTTAGGACGAGCATGTATTGTCAATCACTGGAACAGGGTACCATGTTTTATCCCTTGCCACGTCTCGGGTTATTACCTCACGCAGGTGCCCAATCATCGACCGCGTAGATCTGGTGATATATCTCCTTTATGTCGAGAGGGGGACAGTGCTGCCTTGTCAATTTAGGCCTAGGACGATCCCCATATTACATGGCTCATCAACTATAAGACTTGATTATCTTCGCCACTTGCCTTAGTTGCCGCCTCTCGCCTAGTTTTTGTATGATTGGGTTTCCATCCTCTAAGTTTTTCGATCTGTCCAGTTCATCATCAAGCCACATCGGGAAAGACGATATCGTTCTGACGCACTCGGAGCAGCACTTGCAGCCAACATCCCCTACGTATCATTCCAGTTTGGCTGGTATCCGAAATAGCCGTCCCAGCAGCTGCGGGACCTTCTCAGGCACCTCATAGGAAATGAACAACACATCCTTTGTAGCAGGGATTGGGTTACGATGACGGTTTTGTCGAGTGTAATACCCTTTCGGGTCAAGCAGTTAGGGCTACCTTCCTGCGGCCACCTAGCTACGGCCTGATATCCGGACCCGTTGCCTACGACAATACGAAATCTCCCATTCGCAGAAAGCTAGACAAATCACGTCGAGCATTTCCCTATTTTTGGCTGTACGCGAGTCATGTAAACTCGAGATCTTCGAGGGGGTTAGTTCGACCAGCGACGTGGCAATAAGTTTTTGGCCGCGTTAGGCCCACCTGCACGATGTCGCCCCCAGCTTGTGTTAGATGAATGCCCAGGACCCCTTGGAGGATTGAGGGAAGCCCTTTTTTTGTCTTTTTTCCTCTGTGGTTTCCTGCTTTCCGGTTCCTAAATCATCAGTTTACTGGAAATCGTAGCAATCGGTCTTTGGTATCAGTTCATTCTATGATATGAGGAATGCGAAGCATAGCTCAGATGGATGGTGCTGCCTATGGAGCATTTGTAACAATACTTGCTTGTGAGATGGTGAGTGTAACATGAGTTCTTTTCCTACCAGTGATAGTCATGTTATTGGGGAAATCATTCAACTGGAATAAGTGTTATCCGTCGGCAATTAAATCTTGCTGGTAAAGTACCTGCTATACATGCATGACTTTGTTATATATACCATATTCCCAAACCGATGCTTCGATTCAATTCAAAGACGTTTGCTACTGAACACACGTATGGAAAGATAGACAACAAAATATAAAAACATGACCCCAAAAATCACACCTGGCTAATAACGATGAACGATGAATCCGGTTCTTTTCACACACTCTCGTTTCTTCTTAGATAAGAAGAAACAAAAGCAACATCCATGTACATTAGTCGCTTGGTTTGTTTTCGATTGGCGAATAGCGGCCAAAATGTCGATTATCGCCTCCAGCGTTTGCGTCCAAGTGCAATCATACGTAGGTCAGTAAATTCACGACTGAGTTACACGTTACGCTCTTAAATGAAGTGTAACCACCATCATAGTATAATGTAGAACGAATGCCCTCCCCCCAACGGGAAGGGATGGAAAAATCGAGCATCAAACTTGCTTACGATGTGTAGGTATTGTTTACGCTGTCTTGTTGTCATGCTTTACGCCTCCTGCTGTCTTGGTGCAAGCGGCGCCCAAAAGGGCCATGTCATGCGGCCAAGTTGTGTTGTGAATTAAAACCGTGCCTGGGATTCCATAGCCGCTTGGCCTTGTACTTGACGGCCCGTCCCGTTTATATCGACCTAGATATAGTGGTCGAAAAGTAACTATCGGGCAGCTTTCGGTCCTTGCTTGACATGTGCGGCATCCATGTAAATCATCCCATCTGAAAGAGGGGAGACCTGACGTTGAACTTGGTTTCATTGGACCAATCAGGAGCCTTCCGATAACAAATCCCAGGCAAAATCTTCCAAGGCCATCATAAATCCAGCCACGCTATCTCCAAATCATGTGCAAGAAATGACATGCGCATTCCCTTAGTTCAAAGTAAGCAGAAGTGCCTGCTTACCCTTTTAGTCCAATGATACCCTGTCGTCCCCGAGACAGTCTCACATCCAGCGCTACCCACCCCTGGGAGTGGAACATTCAGGGGTCACGGCGTGGGGAGTTAAAGCCCCCCCCCCCTTTCTCTTTAGATGCAGGAGAGATTAGCCATGTGTTCCTGTTTTGTTAACAGCCTCTCATTGCCCTGCACTGCCAGCTCATTGGTTGGGGGCCAGAACCAGAGAAGTCGCCGCAGCGGGATGTGCTTCTACTCCATCCCGAGGATGCCTACAGAAAAGTTCTTCGAAAAATGCATTCACAGCTGAGACGGAACAAGAGAGTCTTGACTGTGATTAGCCCTTTGTCCGATTCGTTTACCAACCTTCCTTGTTGTATTAAATCCACTCGTCCACGGTCATAGAGCGCGCACGAGTTCCTTCGACTGCTGGACTTCTCTTCATTCACCGTCTATGTGAAGTGTTGAGCTAGGCCTTCTGTCCCCTCAACGCCATCAGTTTTAAAGGTCAGACAGGGGTGGGTGATTGGAACGGCTCCGTTGCCGACTCTGCCTAGAAAATAGGTTCACAGATACTCCACAGCGGATGTGCTCGCATCGCATAGATGCAGGGTGATCTAGTTTTCCCATCCATCCGCATTGCAGAGTTGCAGTTAACTAATCGAGCAAGTTGCCAGTCATTAGTTGTGGCTGCTAATATAGCCTCACCATGCTAGAGGAGGAAGAGGGACTGGGGCTGGGTACGTCGACCACACTACATGTCGACCTTCGGAGCCCAATTGACCGGTCGTGCAAAGGTGCCAGTTTCTGCCATTGGGCACTGACACTAACCGATCCAAGAAGCCATCCGGGCCGGGGTGATCGCGACCACGTTGATGGCCAGAGAAGTAGACCGCAACCGGCCCTCTAGGCCGCGCCGATGCTCCACCGTTCGTCGCCCGGTGGTAGCGCGCACGCGAGAGAAAATCGATTCGAGGGGGTGTTATACACGTTATTTCCTATCTAGAAAACTTCTGACGTACAGCTCCACGTTGTTCGTATGCCAGGTACATGCAACGCGTGGGGCGGTATTCTAGGAAATTGTGACAAGTAATAGAAAATATAACACGTATATACTCATAGGCCCCGGGCGAACATACGTGCATGACTACAGAGCGGGACGGGTGAGAAGATAGAAGGGACTTCGACTCTTCTCGAAAAAAGATGCTGAGATGAAGGTGGTAGGCCGGTCCTTGGCTTCAGACCGGATCTGTAGGCAAGCCATTCAAGGCTTTAGTTGGGTGATCTAGTCATATATGTAGTACATAGGTAGGTATATTTTATCTAGGCACCGTGATAAATATTAACACCCTAGGTTTTCCTTTTTCCGATGATGTAACCTGATAGACAGTACTAACCTGATATACCAACTTAGGTACCTATACTATGGGGTAGTGTTCCGGGGCCAGCATACGCACACCCTCATAGCTATAGCTGCCACCCACCTCTTTACGCGTGATCTATACTCGAGGAACATCCCGCGTTCCACATCAGCACTGAAGTTCTGGAGAGCTCCTGAAGATCTGCCAACTACTCGCCTCGGTATGTCCCAGCCGGCCCTTAAAGTATGACCTAGCGGGGTAAACAACGTTTGCAGTACACCTCGCACCTTGTGTCTATATAAGCGGGAAAATTAAAACGTCTTGGGCATCTGGTCCCGCTCTTGTGCGGTATTCCTCGCAGCATGCGATCTTGATCTAGCATTGCGACGGGGAAGGAAAATCGGTGTCGGTAGCTTATACCACGTAGGTTAGGTTTGTCCCATCTGAAGTGTTACTATACATTCATATGAAAGGGATTATTTCGGGGATTATAATAGAAACGATATCTACGTCGTTTTGATACCTTTTTTTTCTCTAACCCGGGAGATATAGAAAGGATTCTGAGCCGGTCGGCCAGCACAAAACCACCTACGCGCTTAGCTTAGGTAAAAGAAAAACTACATACCATGGAGGTGGTGTAGGTATATGATGCACTAATATATTAGCTACCTAATACATTCATGTTATCAGTACCCAAAACCAAAAACTAGGTACCTACATAACCTACGGAAGGCATTTGCGCGGATGCATTATCTGTTATATCCTGACTGGTCGAGTTTGTGGGTACTCAGTCTCCACTTCTCATGTCTCATGCCTTACACTCACCTGACCACAGGTCCAACCTCGACGAAAGGCTACAAGACGAGATATTGAAATATTTACACTGCTGTGTATTACTAACCTCTTTTTTTTTTTTTTTTTTTTTTTTTTTTTAATACTACCACAATAGCTTCTTCCTGGTACACCAACCGCTCACTCCCTTGCGCGCTGTCTTCCCCATTGGGAATCTCGTGCACAATACCTTCCCAGCCTCCCGCCTCATATCACGTCGACAAGGGCCCTACAGAACCATTATACTTGTTGATATACGCATGCCTACCTGAGACATTCAGAAGGAAACCCATTCTTCCGGTGCGGGCCACTGACCACACAGGCCACCACACACTTCTGCTCATCCTGGTTATCTGGCGCCACTGGCCACTCGGGGAACGCGGAACTCTGGAACTGGCATGTGGGCATAGCCTTTGCCGCTCACCATCACACGTTTGCTGTTAACCTACGACTTGTATTCACGCAGTCTCACCGAGCGCAGTTTGCTGTTGACTTTGTATAGTAACTATACTTCTTATCTATCCTGCTGCACGGGAGTCATCCCCCTTTCTCGCCTCACCGCCATCGCTACGGTGCAGCAACCCCGCGCGTCCCATCGCGGGTAAGCTTCCAAACAAGCATGTCAACAAATTCGGCCATGGAAGACGCGGGCTCACCGATCACCAAAGTCCGCGATTTGACCTCGTCGCCGTTTGCCGAGGGTGGCGATGCTACCCCGTGGGAGTCGGCCTTGAGGAAGGCCATGACTGTTGATGCCCAACCAACTGCTGTGACTACAGACTTTTCAGACCCTGAACACCTGGAACTGGATTCAGAATGGCTCAACAAGACAGCTTCGTTGAGACTGTGTCCATCAGCGTCGAGTGCGTCATCTATCTGTACCCCCCCAAGGCCGCGGAGGGAAAGAATAGCAGACGCCGCTACGATGAGCGGTCTGCCAAATGAGATCCTTACGCATATACTCACCTTCCTGGACGTGAGCGATCTGCTAACCACCTCAAGGGTATGATCTTACTTCCACATGCAACCCAACCCCTAGCCATTATCGTCATCTGCAGGATTCACCTTATAAGAATCATCTCATTAACCGTGAGCCTCGCATTGACCTCGGTCGAATTCTCCCGTTATTCTCCGCAACACGAACCCCCTCAAGGATGGGACGACTCGTGGATCGTGCTACTAACCGTAACCGTAGATCAATCATCACTTTCGGACGTTGTGTTTACACCCCTTATTGCACGCTCTTCGCCTTCGGCGCGCCCGCGTTTGCCTCTCACCTCTTCTGACCTCACCCTCACGGCCTACGCTTGCTGAGCTGATCGCGCGGCATATCTTCTTGACACACACAACACTAATATCCCAACGACTCGCACGCAACCTCGTGGCAATTCGGCTGTCACGGAAGCTGCCGTTACGGCCGTCGGCCGCGTCTCTGGTTGAGCGAGGGGTGTTGCCTTCTGAACGTACGTTTGAAAATGTCTCGTGTTGGCATGTTTCTTCATATACCCTGCCATTATCGAGCATTCTCAGGTGAATACAATCTTCAGGCTTTTAAATATGCCTGGCTAATCCCCGAGGGTTCTAAGTGCCTTTTGTGAAGCCCCTGGCACCTTCTTGAGGATTCATTGATTATTACTGAAGCTCAAGGAGTATACCTCCATGAATTCCAAAATACCAGAGAAATGCTAATTTATATGCGGCACAGTTGTTGGGGGCATTGTTGCACCAGGAATAGTGGCTAAAAAGCGGGCGCGTACGTATGAGAATATATCGTGTCAACATTTTTCTTCTTATACCTCAGAATCTTCGAGTATTCCAAGGTGGATATTTTCTCGAAGTTTTGTAACATACCTGGAGAATCCTTGAGGGTTCTAAGCGTCCCTTCTGAGGTCCTCTGGGGATTTCTTTGACTGTCCTTTATGAATTCTAGACTGGAGGAAAATTGCTAATACGACATGTTTTCATACACGCAGTAGAGAAAGAGAGACTCAAAGATAACCTTAGGCGCTGGGTCGGTGCCGTATGGCGCGGCGAGGTTAGAGAGAGGAGCGAGGGTATTAGAAAGTGCGAAGAGCGAATCGGTATAGGCAGAGTTTGGCGGTTACGAAGGTTTTGGGAATGCGTGGGAAGAGACGGCGTGAATCGTTGCGTATGAGTCGAAATTGTCTCGATTAGTGCGGATGCTCGCCGTCTTTAGTATTGCATTCCAGCGACACTACAGGTGACCTTTTATTGTTGGGGTTTCATGCAGATGGGTTTTGATGAGGCATGATGGATCCAAGTTCAGAGATTGTCATGTCATAGTTGCTGTTTTGGTTTTCGGGAATCCTGGGGACCTGTAGCACCTTATCGTACAACATAATCAGCAGTATCTCACATTTAACAAATGCATGCTAGTCCCAACCCCTTGAAACCCCCAAACAATCCCTTCCAGCAGGTTGTGAAAGAGTCTCACAATGATGCAAAGTGTGTTCCCAACCTTATGTGTAAGTATCGATTGAGCTTATATCAGCATATCGCTTTCTCAAGCATCACCGAAATCGGAATGCATCCCAATCATCACCATCGTCGTCGTTGTCGTCTTCCTCTTCGCTGATATCACGACTATTCTCCTTCCCATCAATCGCCATAGGCACCTTATCAGTAGCGACAGCTCGAAGGGTTACTAGGTTTCCCTTGCGCAGCTCCTCACGACGCTCTTTCAAGCGGCGTACACGGCCTTCCAACTCCTCCATCTCTTCGAATTCGGCCTCGAGAGCGCGTGTTGCTTCCTCCCGCTCATCGGCAATCTCCGTGTCAAGAAGATGCTTTCGCCGCTCATTCTGCTCCTCCTGCGACTTAGCAGCTACTTGCTCGTTGGTCATTGCTGGGGCTGATATGATGGCCTCGGCCGAGTATTGGGGGGCTCGTCGTGCAGTAGGTTCTTCGGCAGTTGCCATCTCGGCTTCGAAGGCCGCCCACTCAGCTTCGTCGACGCTACTAGATGGTACGGACTGATTGTTAGTTGTATTGATAGAGTTCTCCGGTACGACAAGGGATTGTGTCGATATGAGGAGGGTCGATTGGGTGGTGGGTGCAGATGCGAACGACGCCTTAACAGCGCCAGAATCAATTAGGGGCGAGCGGCCGACGGGGGCGGTCGAGTTGGAGCCCGCCGCAGGGGTCGCTGGTCGCGAAGGGATAGCGATCTCACGCCTGCCCAATGCCGGAGGCGTCTGTGTCTTCTGGCCGGCATAACTAGGTGAGATGACATCGTTCTTGCTTCGCTTCTTTCGTATCGCGTCTCCGCCTTCACCCTCTGCATCGGACGTGACGGTGTCTACATCGCCGTGTTTGCGCTTCGCGGTGCTTGTACAGGTATTTATTATTTTACCGTCTGCGGGAGTTGGCTGGGGCTGGGAGTGGGGAGCGTCTTGCAGCGTCTGCAGTCTCTTCGCATGGTTCAAGTCACGTATATGACGTTCCCAGAGTGCCTCCGACTTCACGGACTCGTGGCATAACTTGCACAGCAGCGAGCCCGCGTCCGAGTAGGCGGCATGGGGATGCTTGATGCGATTGTCGGCGCGATGAGCGCGGAGGAGAGCGCGAGCGTCAGCCATCTTTCAATAAAAGCCCACCCCCTTAGAATGGTAAGTAAGGTCGTGGCTAGGATAATTGCCTAGCCTTAAAGGCGTCTGGGGAGGGATTGGTGTTGTTTAGAAGGTCCGATGACTGACACGGTGATGATTTATGGGTCGAGTTAAACAATTGGTGACAAAGGGACCACTCTAACCTAACCTAATAGCTTGCTGCCCCGCACCCCTCATCTCTTACCTAAAAATATTTGCTTACTTCCAGTGCGGCGGTATACTGTATCTGCAGAGACACAGTTTTTGAACCTACAAGCAAAGCCATTCCGACGCGACGACTCAGTACAATGGAGGAAGAACAACCCCAGGTATCGTCCACTTGGCCTTCACCACCTCCCTTCTGGCGTAGTTTTACTACCGAAAACCTGACACGTATCAATGAACTACGAAAACAACGAGCAGACGATGAAAAACTCGAAGATGCCTCCAAAATCCGTCTTCATGGGTTGCCCCACGGCCTACGCGATCTGCAGCCGCCGCTAGAACCGGCCAACGGCGAGTGGAAAGTCTTCGGCGATACATACAGAATAGAAGATGAGCTTCCACGGCTCGAGGACATGCAGATCAGACGATTGTTCCCAAACCCGGAGGATCGAGACCGCGATGGGAAACATTTCGACCGCGCTCTCATACTCAAAAGGCTAGCCAAGTCGCTACTCTTGAACTTCTTAGAACTTATGGGTCTGCTGGCTATCAATCCTGGGGCGGTATGTTCCCGTCTCCGATTTGGTCCTTTGGTATCGGTTCCCTACCTGTGGCATTTACTAATGTAGGCATCACAGGCAGAGGGGAAAGTGAACGACATGCGCGACATGTTGATTAACTTTCACCATTTGATCAATGAGTACAGACCACACCAGGCCCGCGAATCGCTCATCTCCATGATGCAAGCACAGCTAGATCGTACACGAGCTGAGACGAATGCAATCCGAGATGCCAAGGATAAAGCTGAGCGAACAATGGAAGGGTTAGGCAGCTTAAAAATATGTGACGAATTTACCAATAATATGACGATTTTGAATAGATAACGAAGAAATATAGATAAACAATTATGAGTTTGTCATGAAAAAAAGGTGACTCCGAATAGAAAAGTAAAAGCGGGAGGCAGAATGTGGTCCGTGCCAGCCCTGGGGAAAAAGACTAGAGCCTAAAGCCTAGACCTATATTGAGCCTGGAACCTGGAGCTTCAACCCCTGCCCGAAGATCATCCGGTCGCCTACGTAATACACCTAACCCAATCGTAGCCGATTTTCTCCACAGTATGAGCAGTAGTGCGACACTATCCATGTACTGTCCCATCGAGCAGCTGGGGGCAGCCGGCGGACAGTCCCAATAGTAGCTGCACCCAGCCGCACCCAGCTGGATACAAGCACTGTATGCGCTCACGGTGCCGCACTGCTGGTGGCACGGTGGAAAGAACTTTGGACAGCGACTTCTTCATTGATCGAAATCCACCCGGCTATACACGGTAGCAATTCCATGTCGCTTACATGTTCGCCCATAGATATATCATGCCTTCCCAGATCTCTCGGCAACTTGGCAGAATCTGATCAGCGGGTATTATGAACCCGTACAAAGTAGATCTAAGTTCAATTCCCCATCCAAACTCTGTACCGACCGCGCTATAATAATGAGAATTAACAATGACTCTTTCAAAATGGATGTTCGAACATTTGCCGTGAGCAATCGCT
Source organism: Hypoxylon sp. FL1150 (assembly GCA_022495205.1). Classification (NCBI taxonomy): domain Eukaryota; kingdom Fungi; phylum Ascomycota; class Sordariomycetes; order Xylariales; family Hypoxylaceae; genus Hypoxylon; species Hypoxylon sp. FL1150. The sequence continues at coordinate 7,261 of MU376315.1, read as the reverse complement.
CCTGCGTCATCTCTAAGTAAAATGTAGAATTCCTATCGCTTAGGCTTGCGGAAAATAAGGAGGATAAGAAAGACTAGTTACCTAGATATTACTTACTCGGTCATGTAGTCCCTACCATTACCACTTGATTGGTATAGAACCGTACATCCCGGCCCATAATCAAATGTCGTATTATCTGACAGCTCTTGTTAGATGTTTCTCAATATGAGCACTTACCGTGGTAAGTTGGTTTGTCGGGGATATAGGAAATACTAGTGGACAGACAAGGCTGGGCAATTTTAGCAGCTGTTTCGCGTGCCAGATCTATCTGCCGATCGATGTTCGCTGGGAAATCATCGCACTGGTATATTATTAATCGCATGTTACAGGGGTATAACAAGGTTTGGAACCGATAGGTTTGACATACAGTGTATCCGTAGCTAAGTAATATGACCTGGGCATAACTGTGCCAGTCAATATATAACTTTACTCCTTTCTTTGCAGCGAGGCCCTGGGCAAACTGAATTAATGATGCGCATTCAGGGGTATCCGCGGCCGAATAGCCACTAAATGTTTCTCTGGTTGTATTAAACATAACGAATTAGCATTGTTCTCATGCCATTCAAAGATTCAGCGGAGGATATATATCGAGAGGCTTTGAATAAGTGTTAACTTCGAGACATCGAGTTACCCTAGAATACAAGAAAAATACGCCAACACAACATGTTTTGTACACTTACGAATCTGGGTCAGGTGAAGAACCATCGCCACCGAATCCAATAGGCCAGTTCCTGTTAATATCAGTACCAATTGCGCCCGTGTTGTTACGGACTTGTCGGTTCTTTCTCCATAAACGATAGTGTGTTTGCGAATATACAAAACCTAATAACTTTATAAGAACCCAGACAAGAACTTCCCCACCCAGCCAAGTCTACCCAAGGGGAAGGTGGGAACTGTAAATCTTACCATCCGGGTTCACGACTGGAAAGACATAAAAGTCATAGTTATCCAATGCCGCTTGTACGGCTGTATCATTCTCATAGCCGGTGACGATTTGATAGAGAAGGTATTCGACAACCTGTGGAAATTTGACATCAGTAACGAACGTGTTAGCCCAAGTAACCATTCTTGAAGACCGGCGCAACTGACCATTGAAGTAATCCATTCGCGGGCATGAACGTTTCCGTTGAAAAAGACAGCTGGCTTAGAATTACTGCCACCGCTACCCCAGAGATGGATACCCTGAATTGGTCTGCCCTCAAACGAAAGTCCGGCCTCGATAAGCTCCGAGTTGTTAGGAAATATGGAATGGAGGTTGGCCCAGTAGCGAACATGATCTTCGTATGCGCTGCGTGTATTGAATATACCGTATTAGCGAGATTTCTCGGGTACATTCAAACCTAGATTCTACTTATCTAGAGGTTTTGATAAAGTGAAATTTCCATGCTTACTGATATGAATCAAACCAAGAGAGCCCCGGAATACCAAGCTGGTCACATTCTGACGGGTGTTAAGAGAAACGAAGTTACATGGCTGAGTCACCAAACCTCATGAGTCATACCTGGATATTGACCGAGAGAACCCTCAGCAGCAATGTCGCCTCCGAGATTGCCACTTAAAAGAGTAGAAGTGAGGTTTCGGGCGTCGAAAGCTTCTACATAATCCGGTGGGACGGCGATATCCAACGTCATACCGTTGAGGCCGTATTCATGATTCAGCTCGATGATGGGCAGACCTTGAAGCTGGAACTCTCGGCTGCCTTTTTCGGTCGTAATGTTTAGCCTATAAACCTTGTATCCATCGAAAGAGGCCTGGAAGGCCAATGAAGATGGAATGCAAACGCTAAGAATGGCAAACGAAATAGCAAATTGGAGATTCATAATCGGCACCTCGTTGAAAGATTCTCTAGTATTATCAAGCAATTTTAGAATGATTGAGATTCATCTCTTCATATATATAGAAGATGTAGTAGATACCTATTTGTCAGTAAATGGAAATAAAGTGTCTTGTGCCAAACATCAAGGTTGAATTAATGTAACATACCGTAGCATTGACAATATACCGAAAAAGCCTCCTGCCTAGAATAGTCTAAGTGGGTATCTTGGCAAAGATGAGGCCAGTGAATGTCAAAATTTCGAGCGAATCTAGGTTCTAGGAGAATGGAAGTAAGATTTCGCAGACATATAGCATAAAAATAATAACGACGATCACCGGCGATCCACAAGCATTTTTGTGAGGCTGCACCCGGCAAGGCGTAGTTATAGCAAAAAAGCCTGTTTTAATAACATCACGCAAAGCTGGCTCTCAGAGTTCGCAAGATTAAGTGTGACAAAGGAAAGCCTCAGTATCAGCGTTGCAAGGGAACGGCAAGGAAATGTGACTAACTAGTGACATCTTGCAGTCTTTCTCCCAATTCCCCCAGGGCCTTTCCTCTCGGGCCCGGTGGATCTACGAGTATGGCACTCTGTTGGATGAAACGAACGAGCCTTGTGCAACCTGGCTAGGCTTGCCTCCGGATGAGACGAAAATATAGGATACTACTATAGACCTTGTGTTAACCAAAAAGGTGGATGAGCAAAGTCGGGAGAATCATTGAAAGAGAAGTCTATTTGCAGAAAGAAATTTCTATCGAAGCGACATGATCAATGGATTTTGAGCAGTGTGAGATGTGTCTAGGTAAACGATACGGAAACTCATTCGCAGTGCTTATGGAGTGCTTTCGCGTCGACCTTCACCTAGTCGTATTGGGAGGTCACGTAAGATTCCACATCGCAATGCAATGCAAAAATGTAACATTCCCAGTAGAAAATGATGATATGATGATGGGTAATGGCTCTTTTCTCTCCAGTGTAAATCAGCTTCCCCCGCGTGGATAAGAGCCTTGACGGGCTTGACTATGGTTTGGGTTAGGCTATCTGCATCATTCACGTTATCACTATCGTCATCGTCATCTTCATCGTCATCGCCGGCCTGGCTAACCCTGCTATCATGGATTTCACCTCTACCATCGTTGTTTTCAGTAGCCCCGAATACCTTAACCGCACCCTCTTCCACCACCACCATCATCAACAGAAGGAGGAAGAACTCACGTAAGTTTCATTGTGGTGTGATGAAACAATCTTGCCGTTATTCACGTCATTTTAGGCCTTTAGCCTCAAAGGAAGGCATTGTATTCCTTGTTGTGTACTAAGTCCTTGCTGACTGCGCGCTCTCTGGAATGCTGGCACGGTTCTTGGGCTGAACCATCTAAAGATTCTAACCTTACGCACTTTGACGGGCAACTTTAATGCCTGGGTGCCATATGAGAGGGTCATATCTCTAGCGAGACGTGAGACTTCAAAGTCGCTCTGGATATCATCAAGGAGTCTCTCGATCAGCTCCTTGAGATCATCATCGCTGAGCTTCGGAAAGTTACAACGCTCTTAATGAGAATCCTCAGAACGGTTATTGATGTGCACTCGCCTTCGTATGGGCCACCCACGCTCGGTGTTGGCTAGGTGTCGACGCGTGGGAGCCTCTCGATGACTTTGTCTACGGTGATGGACAGATGCTATGACAAGGTAAAGGACGTTGAATCCGTGAAAATGACTACAGAATCGGCTGTATATGCTAGGGATTCCGGCTGGCCCAGTAAACCCCTAAACGAAGAGAATCTGCTGAAGAGAAGGGTTGTAGAGGCGAAGGATTTTGCGTGGGAAGGGTATGGCTTCCTGTTCGCAGCAGAAGGCATTCGCCCTTGTCGACATAGAAGTAGCGATGCTACACCAGGGTCTACAGATATGCACTTCCGGGTACTTGCCTTGTTCTCCAAGACATGTACCCAATAACAGCTTCTCGGTGGCAATGGTACGTACTCTTATTTTCTGTCTACCAAGCAATTTATGAGCTCATAGGAAGGTGAGTAGAGTAATCCATTCCCTCGCGGTCGATATCGGATCGTTTGCTCGGGTCATGGTCACTTTCCCACACTCCTTACCAGCAAATCATGGGCATATCTAGTATTATAGATAAGAACTGGCGTACCGAATCCTCTATTAACCAACGAGACCTTATTTTGTGTGCTCGAAACAACGCCGATGCTGTAGGAAGATTTCACTATCCAATTTTGGCCGGACCGGAGAGTCAAACACCCGGATTCTGGACGACCTGCATGGGCCTATTCTAGAAGGAGTTTCGGGAAACTGGACGCCGAAGAATTGAACCTATAACGGACCTCCCCAGCGAGTAACCCCGCGGCTAAGTACATATAACTGGACTCTATGTTCCCCTCAACTACGTCTTTTGTTGTTCAATTTCGGGCGGCTCTTCCGAGGATGGGACATTTTAGGCACCGCAACAAACTTATCTATCTCAAGCAGTTATTAAAGTGAACCGGCCAACATGTCCACCAACAGCACGAACGATGCGCAAACGGGGGCGTTACCACAGCTTACTACGAAACTGCCCAAAACGATGACATACCTGACCGGCCATAACGATCAGGGCCGAGCAGTTGTCCACTCGGCGCGGCCGGCAAGTTACAAGGCCTTTGACGGCGGGGATAGTAGGTTGTTCCGCCAATCTGTGTTTGACTTGCTAAGACCACTGAATGACGCGCCTCATACTTTGGACTGGCAAGACCCGAGAATGCTACACGTTCCGAGTTCAAAGTATATACTGACACCTGCTGTGTATAGTGGGCTTCAACCAGATATACACCAATTCGTTTCCGGCAGACTTGAACGAGAATGCGGATGTGAAATTTCACGATGAGGTGATGGCAGGCGGTAACCTTGGGTTGGTAACTAAAGGCGGGGTCGTCTGTCGTATGGTGGACATCGCGCCGCAGTACGAGTGTCTCATGCATAGAACAAAGTCCCTCGATTTCGGTATCTTGGTTGAGGGGGAAATTGATTTGATACTAGATGATGGTAGCACGACACCCATGAAGAGAGGGGATATTGCGGTACAGCGAGCTAGTCTACATGCGTGGAGGAACCCGAGCACAGAAAACTGGAGTAGAATGATATTTATACTCCAGGATATAAAGCCCTTGGTGATCAATGGCAAGAAGATGGGAGAAGACTACGGAAAAGGGACAGAAGGACTTTTACCGAGCGGGAACGACGATGACTAAGCCTTTCCCATCACGAGAGTACCAAGCCTCAATTGAATGCCAAGCATCAATTTAAGAAAACAAGAGGCGAAGAGAATGTAAATATTTGACTGGTGTTGCTCGAGGGTACTTGCATAGCCTAAATCGTCTTTGACCCTTTGAAAGTGTTAAGAGAGCAAGTTGGGGTTAGACATAGGTAACCTGAATCAGAATCAGATTCCTAGGTTAACCTAGTGATGTCATTGGCTTAAGTCAAGCCCCGCTAGACATCCTGCTGTCTAAGCTTCAGCAGCTACTGGCTAACCTAACCTAGTCGAAAAGAGACCAAAATTTTATTCAATTATAGCGAAGGTAAATGTAACGGATTCGGCGAACCCTTCCACCCCAAGCCTCGAAATCATTTTACTCGACAGCATCAATCTCGACCTGGCAGCTCCCAAGTCGACAGTTATAATCGTAATGACCATAGATTATACCCCGCGGAGCGTCGCCGACGCTACGCGATTTACATCTAACACACCGCATGCGAAAGTGAAGGCCGCATCCACGCCTTCGTCTACTATCTCATCGCCGCCACAGGCCACTCCCCGACCGTCGCATAGCCGGACTCCTCCGATGGGAAGATCATCATCGCCCGAAACCATTGAAGAACGTGTGCGCCGCCTGCGGGCCGCGCATCTCGCAGCAAAGAAACACGAGACGTCGCGTTTCGACCGTGTTGCTAACGTATCGAGGAGGTATTTCGATGCCGCCCATAAGTTTACCGTGCTGGGTTTGATCGGATTCAGCGGTATGTCAACGACCCGGCCCTCCCCCCTGCTTATCTCTCCTTTTTCCACCAAACGCAAGATCCCGCTCTTCGCCTTCACCAGATTTAACGTGACTTTTCTAACTTACATTTGCTTGAACAATAGGCCTCGCACTCTTCGTAACGCTCTACGCAACAGTCGACATGATGGTGTACAATCGCAAGCGCCGTAACGAGTTCTTCGCCTTGCAGAAGCAGCTCAGGGCCGACAGCCTAGAGGCCGCGCGCCTTGCATATATGACGGGTATGGCGTCAGAAGACCAGGTAACGCTGGTGGAAGAGGCTGAAGCTAGGGCTCGAGAGTCCGGTTTGAACTTACCGCCTCTCCTGTCCGTACCGAAATCCGCGGTGGGAGCACCAGCGGTTAGTAGTATTGAGAGGAGCACCTCCAACGGCAAGGCTATGGTCGAGAGTAGCATGTCAGCTGCAGAAGAGGTCGAACAGCCCAAGAAGAAAGGGCTTGCAGCGTGGTTGTTTGGCGGTCTGAAGCAAGAGGAAGCTCGTGAAGAGGCGAATCCAACGTCCGGCCTATCCTCAACCTCCGGTATATGCAAAGTGGTCGACGAATCACAGCAAGCATTGAAAGACAAATCAACAGCAACCTTTGATAAAAAAAAATAAATTAAAAAAAATTATAGATAAATTAATTAGAATTAAATAAAAATAAAAATAATAAAAAAATTTTAAAAATTATTATTTATATTATAATAATATAATTTATTTAATTATAATAAATTTTATTTAATATATATATTAAAAAAATTAAATTATTAATTTAATTATAAATTTTATAAAATAAATATTATTTATATATAATTAATAAATATAAAATTATTAAAAAAAATTTTATATTATATAATTATTTTAATATTTTTAATATTTATTATTAATTATATTAAATTATAAAATATTAATATATTTATTATAATATAAATATAAATTTTTTTTAAAAATTTTTTTTTTTTAATATTTTTTTAAAATATAAAATTATATATTATTTAAAAAAAATTAAATTATTAAATATATATTTTTTTAATTTTAAATTATTTATTTAAAATTTAATAAATATAAATTTATTTTATATATTTAAATGAATTTATATATTATTAAATATTAAAATTAAATTTTTTAATTTAATTTTTTTTATTTTAATAATTTAAATATTTTAAAATTAAATTAAAATATAAAAAAATTAAATTTTCAAAATTCTACGTCGAAAAATTTAATTTTTTTATATTTATAATATTATTAAAATTAAAATTAATATATTAATTTAATTTTATATATATATATATATATAAAATATTAATTAAATTATATTTAATTAATATTTTTTAATTAATAATTATATTTTTTAAATATTATAATTATTTTATTTT